>JAODTR010012379.1:0-19926 GCA_025399935.1 Amblyopsis rosae | reverse complement strand
GTATTGTTATTAGTACACTATATGAAGTGTTGCCCACCCGGTAGCTGTATTGTTATTAGTACACTATATGAAGTGTTTCTCACCCGGTAGCTGTATTGCTATTAGTACACTATATGAAGTGTTGCCCACCCGGTAGCTGTATTGTTATTAGTACACTATATGAAGTGTTGCCCACCTGGTAGCTGTATTGCTATTAGTACACTATATGAAGTGTTGCCCACCTGGTAGCTGTATTGCTATTAGTACACTATATTACATTGTTTAAAAAAGTACTGTATGGTAGTCAACGGTGAGAATCAAATAATTTTTTGATCCTGTTTGATTCCGGTTTGGACCAGCGAACGGACCAGGTGTGCATGCGCCCTTAGGCTCTCTATGATTACTAGTCCATGTACTGTGGCCCACCTCGTAGCTGTGCTCGTCGGAGCACAGCTTGCCCAGAGAGATCTGTGTCTTGACCCGCCGCACGGCACACTCCTTGTCGGACAGGCCGTCGGACTGCGTGGAGATGTCGATGGGGATGTCGGGCGTGTGCGACAGCAGCTCGTCCAGGTGGTCCTCCTGGCTGGCGCTGAGCCGCTCCAGCGGGCCGCTGGGGGAGCGGTCGCTGGTGTTACCCTCGTCGCCGTCCGACACCGACAGGTTCTCTGAGCTGAAGGTGGAGTAGGACTGGAAGCTGCTCATGCAGCGGTGGGGCCTGGGGTGGAGAAAGAGATGGAGGGAGGAGCCGTTTGTAAGGAAACACATGGCGCCAGTTAAAAAGTATAGGCAGCTATTGCAAGCTAATTGTAAGCTAACACTAACACCTCCATGCATTTCGCTTTACCGTTCTGTGCATTTTCTACACAGCCCACACTGCATAAAAAAAGAACATGAAAAAAACAGAAACAAGCACTCTCGCGAATAACTAACCCTGCCTTTAACTAGGACATTACAGTGGATCTCCAAACCACAGTAAAACCACCTACTCGGGAGTTGATTGGCTATGTGTTTATTGACCACTGCAGGGGTGTGCCTCTCATTCTCATTCACACACAATGGATTTAACATCAAGCAGCAAACTGCTTGTATAAACTACACATAGAAACACACAAATAATATACTGTAATGTGACACACCGTATATGGCGTGGTATTGTTTACCTCTGTCGCCGTGGAAACTCCACTTCACTGTCCACCTCCCCTTCCTCCTCTTCAGAGGACTCATCACCTCCCTGAGAGAGGAGCGAGAAAGACCGTCACCCTTCAAAGTAAGCCCACCATACTCTCCCCACTCACACACAGACAGTAACACACACACCTTCCTGAGGGGCCTGACAGCATGGGGCAGACCACCACCAGGGGGCAGAGTGTGTGCACACGCATCTGCCCTGGGTGGGGCCTGGCCCTCTGCCAGGGGGTCAGGCACTATTCCAGGCACAGCTGGGGAGGCCGGGGACCCCTGGCGGCCGCCCAGAAGGGAGTAGTGGGGCAGCTCTGCGTGGCTCTGGGCCGGCGATCGGGGGCTGGGGTCCCTGCAGCGTGTGCAGCCGGGGAAGGGGCAGCGGGAGCCGGGCGTGGTTCCCTTGCGGGGGCCGTCTGCGTCCAGGGCGGTGGGGATGAGGTCGGGGCTGGACCCGGACACCCGCCGCTGCAGGTGGTCCGTCTGGGGGCTGCGCAGGGCGGCGGCCGGCCCGAAGTAGCGCAGGTTGTTGGCACAGTTGACCACAGCCTCCTCGCGGCCCTTCAGTGGGAGGAGGGGGCCCTCCGGTGGAGGCTGGTGGTAATGGAGGTAATGGTGATGATCCTGAAGGGGCTGGGTCTCCTCTGCCCCGCCGGCAGGCCTCAGCGCCCCGAGGAAGTCGCTGTGGCTGCCCTTGCTGTTGGCGCGCCGGTGCCGCGGCTTGCTGCGGTAGCGGGTCTTGCCGGGGGGCGTGGCCACCTTGGGGCTGCCGGAGAGGGGAGAGGGAGAGGGTATGGCGTCCACACTGGGGATTCCCTCAGAGTGGAGCAAATCTGGCCTGAAGGGAACACACACGGGATACATGTACAAACAATACAAGCCATTATAGGAAGCTACATTCATTTGTCCACAGAAGCACCAAGAACAAACATTGCTCGCCTCTCACACAACATAACGTAACAATAATACGATACTGCTACCTAGCAAACAGCTGCTAGCGGTTTCAGATGGATCGTTAAATAGTCAGATAGCTGACTGTAGCTGACTGATAGCCGTTCACAGGGCTTTTAGGGATTATTCTCCAGATTAGTGTATGCACTGTACTGTATGTAAACCCTTGTCTTGGTAAATCGGCAAATGCTGATGTATGCAGAGTTAGCACAACAGGGAATTATTTTCAAAAGCTTAATCATCCTGAATCTATCTCTTACAGTACACGGTCTACAGCTAGATTATTTAGTGCAACCTTTTTTTATAAATCAAATCAAATAAAAAAAGAGCACAACAATCAGTAAATAAAATAACATGAAACGTTTCAGTTTGACAAAATATTAACAGATGTTCCAATCACAGTTTCGTTTCCTGAGGTGCATTCAGAGTTGCCGAACATAGGATACGTTTGCAAACAAATTCAAACAGTTTTCCATTTGCTTTGTGTTCTCCGAGAACTTTTGCCAACATAAGCAAATGGTTTGAGGAGGTAGTTCTCTGCAAACATACACAAACGTTTGCCTCAGTTAGCAAATTCTGAACGCACCTCTAGTGTACTTAATTGTCGTGTCATGTAGTCGTCGTGGCGTGAGGGCTCAGACCTTTTGGTGGGAGGCATCCCAGGTTTGTGGGACATGCTTCCTTTCTTCTTGATGAGCTTCTCCACAGCGTTGGACCTGACTATAGGTCTGACCAGGTGGCGCTTGTAGCTGCCTGGGTATTTTTTCTCCACTGCCTGCTCTCTCCTACAGTGAGTGGCAACGACAGGATTACTGAGGATATAGGACAGTGAAGAGTATTCAGGGCCTGTTTCACGCAGAGTAGCGCCTTCATTACACAGTAGACATCACATGCTTTGGCCAGCAATTTGCCGGCGTCTTATGGGAGCCGATATATGGACATGCCAGTTTAGCTCATTTTTGTTGCACTGAAAAAAGTGCACAGTCATAAACAAGACGTGGTGGTGCTTGATTAGGTGTAAACACAAGTCAGGTATTTGGCTACAAATCAAAGGAGAGGAAGCTCACTATAAAAGTTATGTGAGACCATTACTCCCAAGAAGGTCAGTTAAAGTACAGTAGCTAAGTTGTAGCATGAGAAATACCTGAGCGTTGCTTCTCATCTTACTTAGCAATGTTACAAAGTGGACCGCAAATAGCACAGCGAGTCAGAAGGGTTTCTACACGTACTTCATCAGATCCTTCTCTCGGACCTCTAGCTGCAGCATGATGGCACTCAACTCCATGTAGAGGTTGTTGGCTCGCTCCAGCTTCCTCTCGTAGTGCTCCCGGATGTCAAGCGCATGCCTGCGAAGGGTTGGGACATGCCAACAAACACTCAAGCAAAGAAACAACGCAACGTTATGGAATGAGTCTCAGTATATCAACTAGTTAAACCTGTCTATAAATATGGCCCTCCCCGCATACCTGAGTTCGTCCCTTCTGCGGCGGATCAGCTCTTCATCAAGCCTGTGAATGCAGGTGCCTTCGCTTTTGATCTTCTCAAAGTGCTTCTTCACCTCCTCCCTCCACTCAGCCTGCGGTACACACACGATGACCGAGACAGTCCACAGTAAGGCAGCTACAGGGGCGGTTTAACGTGTACCGTAACAAAGGCTGCGGTAAACACACGATGACCGAGACAGTCCACAGTAAGGCAGCTACAGGGGCGGTTTAACGTGTACCGGAAAAAAGGCTGCGGTACACACACACGATGACCGAGACCACAGTAAGGCAACCACAGTGCGGCGGGCATTGTAACACACCTGAGATTTAAAATACGTCTCCTGTGGTGCTCCCAGCACATCGGCAGCAGCAATGTCCAGATGTAAAAGGATCTGTCGGAATGACGGTCTGTTCCTTGGCTTTCCCTGCCTGTGAAGAGGAAGGTGGAGGGGGGGGTTGTTGATTCAATAAACACCAATGTTATTGTTACTGGATTGCTTTGAGCGATTTTATTACATTATTTTATCACATTCCGGTGCGCAGCAAAGCACATTTTAAATTAAATACTTTCGCTTTCATGCTATTATAAAGAATGATGTGCTGTGTATATATTTGTTTTTCACTCATTTTTTATGTGAAATTCCCGGTATCTCCCAAATATTCCTTGTACTGTAGATATCATGAAAACTAATGTATATTTCACATGTGTATACACACACACACGTGCACTGAAAGCGACTGCCCAGGCTCTCTCACCACGTTTGTTTCATAAGCAGTTTGAAGCCGTCGGGACAGGTGGAGGGAACAGGGAGGTGGAGGCTGTTGCTGCCGACGCCCCAGATAATGGCGGAGGAGTCCACATCCTTGTAGGGAATCTCTCCGGTCAGCAGCTCCCACAACACCACCCCAAACGACCTGTGCAACATGACAGTCACTTTTTAAACACAAAACAAAGTGCTTATTATGGACGATAGTTAACTCGCTGGGTCACGATGACACTTACCATATGTCCACTTTCTCCGACACAGGTTCATTCCGGATGACCTCTGGAGCCATCCAGGCCACTGTGCCCGCAAAGGACATCTTGGTACTTTGGTCACTCAGCTCTTTGGATGTCCCAAAGTCGGAAATCTTCACTGTGTCATTTTGGGTTACCAAAACACTGAAAGTGAAAAGATGGCAAGTTCTGAACAGTTGTAGGTAATGTTCTTGGGAGGAGGTTTGTTTGACGCTTTCATAACCTAACCAACATTCTATTGCTACTGGGTATTCAATGTAACAATTATCTTTCTCATCATAAAAGTGTGTATATATACACACACTGTGAGATCAAGTCTCTTGAGTCATCCAGTTCAGGGAGTGAGGCCGTCTCTCACTGTATCATTTCGCTGACTAACACGGTGCTCGGCTCTGCAGTAGCATAATGATATTGACTGGAGCAACAGAGCTATAATGAGAGCCAATGTCTGATTGAGAGGACACTGCGTCTACTGTAAGTCCCGCATTAAGGCAAGAGAACAAGCGCTTCTTAATGCTCAAAATGGCGTCCAGCTAACGGCGAGCCAACTCGAGTTGAGCTGAAATTGCTGTCACAGGTCTAGTCTAGGACAGCGCGCGCACACGCACACACACAGAGAGCTCTGCTGAGCTCTGCAGACTAAAACGTCTGACAGCGGGGCCAGAGTGGCGAACACCGAGGGAAACAGACCTCCCCTACAATAGTTGATCTAAAGCATCTGTTCTTTTTGTATCATCATCACCATCTCTAATCTGTCTTTAATACACAAGATGTGCAACACAATATGTTACATACACATACCTCTACATACATATACTGTATTATTCTGTACAGTATGATTACGCTCTTAAAAAAGGTTGTTAGGTTAGATCAGTTTGCAGATGAGTTTATTCAAAGTGACTTACAGTGAGTCCAGTTCCTGGGGAGGAGGATTAAAGGCCAGAGACATCTAGATGCAAAGAAGGCTAGACTATGCTGCGCAGTCCTGTTTATTATTTGAAGCCATTTATGGCTCACGGGTCAAAAAAGTCCAATAACCACAAAGGAAATGCTGAGGTAGAGTTTGATATGTGCCATTTACAGAGCGGCAAGCGCACAATTCATAATTAAAAGTTGGTTCTAATTAACAATTAACCAAATAGGTGGCCTGCCACTCACTTGGGAGATTTGAGATCTCGGTGGATGATCTTGTGCAGGTGTAGGTAGTTCATGCCACTGGCGATGCCCGATGCCCAGTCCACCAGCAGGGCTGGGGTGACCTTACGGCCTGCCCTCAGCACCTCGTACAGCTGGCCCTGGGCGCAGTACTCCATGATGATGCAATAGCAGGGGGCCTGTGTGCACACACCCCTGGAGAGACAAGAGAGCACAGGGCAACTCTTAGCACACAGGCTCCTAATCGTGAGTGGTCATAAGGGGCTTTGAAGGGATGTGATGGGGGTTCGTATTATGGGATGTCCAGGACCACCAGCCAGATATAAATACGGGTTGCCATCTGGATGAACTGAATGGACAAATCATATTGTGAAACTCAACAATACAACCAGATAATACAATTAGACATTACATTTACATTGCGTACAATTACAAGAAGCAGATCGGAGTTAAGCACCTTGCTCAAGGACACTTAAAGTCCAAGTTTGGGGTTCATTAGAATCAGGTGTGTTGGAGCAGGGAGACATCTAGCCTCGCGGAGCCAGCCTTTATATACTTAAAGTCTGGGACACAGTGCTGGCTAACTGCGTCAGTACCCACCTACAGTACTTGACAGGAGAGCCATTATGATTGACATGCACGCTGACCAACTACGTAACTCAATGAATGACAAAGCCGGACAGGAAACTTGGAATGAGGAATTCATTAGAAAACTAAACAAAAAGGACTTTAGCCGTTCTTGAAAGGTCTTGTAAATCTGTCAAATTAGTAGGCTACGGGTACTACGTAAATATGTTTAATTTTAAATTAGTAAATAAAGCAGTGCACTAGCGTTGCACTGGAAAGTACAATGCGAACAGCCAATGGATACCGACAGCATTACTATATCAGACGTTCAGCAGAGTTGCCTATGTAACGTAGTGCTGATGGACGGAAGAGGCGGAGACTAGGAGACATCTACAACATGTAGGGCAGGGGGGCTCTCCAGGACTAGGATTGAGGCACTGCTGGACACACAAGAGGTGATGGGTTAAGACGTCCCGTGGACTCACTTGAAGCCGATGATGTTGGGGTGCTTGAGCTTTCGCAGGTGCTTGATGTCCGTCTCCTTCTGCTCACGCACCTTCTTAATGGCCACGTCCTCCGAGCGGAACTTGCCCAGGAAGACGGCCCCCTGTGCCCCGCTGCCCAGCCACTGCAACTCAGCGATCTCCTCAAACGGAACCTCCCACATGTCTGGTGACACACACACAACACAGGAGATGGGTCAGTAACGGCAAGACAGATGAAACTTACATTAATCTATTGAATATTGAATAACATTTGAAAAGGTTACATTGGTACAATTAGCCTGACTTTAGAACATTCAGTTGCACATATGTATGGTAACTCTTCTATTGCACCTTTAATATGAAATGTGTCTTCTCAGGTAAATGAGAGCTCCACATATCAGTTAAGGCCATTTTCTGTACAGGACATCAGATCTCAAGACTCGCTCATCCCAGTTTCGACTGTTCTTCTGTCCTGGCACCACAGTGGTGGAACGAGCGTCCGGCGATAGCCAGGACTGCTGAAACAATACCCGTCCTCCTCAAGAGACTCAAGACGCACCTCTACATTATCCACTAGTGACCTTAGCACTCGCACCTATCTCAAGTGTCTTCTTCGAATGGCCCTTCGTCGTCTCTGCGCGCTCGTTTCTTAAAATGAATACAATAGTTTTTTCGCTATTATGTATGAAACACTATTATTTAGCCATGTATTATGACGATTTAATGATATATTGACGTAGTTGTAGACACGATGACAACATGCTGTTCTAACTATTCTAATAGAGTGTTGCTTGCTTACAATTGCTGGTGTATTCTTACAGTCTTAATGTCTTTTACCTATAGTACAGCCACACAGCAGCTTAGTGTTGCTAGTAAACACATCAACTGAACACATTTGGCAGTGAAAGACAGGAAGCATTTCAAGCGCTCAGATGTCAAAATGCTTCCTGTCCAAGCCTGGGTATGTGTGGAGGAAATTGAATAGCAGCAGCAGCAGCAACAACCACCCATCTGTGGACTCAAGTATGCCAGCTGACCGGACCACAACGCCCAACCCAGTTCTGCCTTCTCGGCCTTATCGCGTCCAGCCTGTACAGGCGACACCGGACCTTTGGCCCGACCCCGACTGAGAGCGACAGCTGCGTAGATTCGCAAAGGGGCATCGCGACTAATGAAGGGCTATTCGATTACGGTTTCAGTGTACAGTGGGAGAAGCAGCTAGCTAACCTTGCTGCTGTAGCTTGTACTCTGTTGAGTAGCTCTTCCCGATGATGTTCCACACTGGCCGCAGGCAGCCGAAAAGACCCTCGAAGAAGCCCCCCGAGCCAGGCCCGGCTCTGTGGAAGTGCAGCTTAATGTCGTCGGGGTGGTGGGGGTGATGCTGCCGTCTCCCCCCGTCACTGTGGCCCAAGGGACAGTCCGCTGGGTCTCCCGTGCGCTCCTCCCCGTCGCTGCCACACCCCCCGTGGTCACATGACGCCGGGGACGTGGCCTCCTCCTGCTCCTGGAGCTGGAGCACGCTGTTGTCAAAGTGCCCACCTTCACTCCGTGTCGAGTCCACGCTCAGTGCCGCGCTTGGCGGGCTCAGGCCCACGAGGGCAGGGTCCTCGTCCTGGCCGGGAAGCTGCAGCGGGAAGGGCCGGTGGGCGTGCGGGGGGGCCAGCTCTGTGACGATCCGCGGGGCGGGGTTAGGGGGCGGGCCCTGCGACTGAGGAACGGGAGCGTTTGATTTCTTGCCGGCGTCCCCGCCGGCCACGGTGTGCTTCAGCTCCTCCTTCAGCTTGCCCACCAGCAGGCTGGGGCAGGACGTCCACGAGAGCACCTCGGGGGAGCTACCCATGGTGCCGTGCATGTGCGCACGTGCGCTGCCGGAGGGTGGCGAGAGGGTTGGGGCTCTAACACGGGGTGTCGACCCAGCGATGCAATGCACCTGCAGGACAGAGAGGGAGAAAGATGGACTTACAAAAGGAGATGTAGCTTTCATGTTCTGTGAGAACATCTGCTCTGGCTGAGAGCCCCTGCCTATCATGTACAGTACTGTGATATAGATGTTGACAGCAGCACGACATATTCGGACCAATCAGGACCCATTTTCATGCCCGTGAATCTCATGAATTCTTTGCAATGCGTAGACCAGAGGAATGGAGCAGAGGAGGAGCTTGTGGGGTTTAGGTTTCATTATTCTTTAGCTAGCTCTCAACTCTCAAATCCTACCTAAAGCAGTTGTAACTGCTACATATAATAACAGTTTTATTTGCTAGCAGTTTGAAATTATTGTTCTTCCTAAAGCCAAACCAACAATATTACATGTGATTGGATTTGGACAGCTGTCTTTCCTGTGTGTACCTATCCGTACACTAGGGGAAAAACACTTCAAGGACAACGGGCTGTATATTCTGCCTTGCCAACATTGACAAAGATACCTCTCAGTTGATTTCTGCAACGGCCTGATGAAATAAAGGAGTTGCTTTTCTTAAGTAACATGCAGATTTACCTCAATTATGTCTCTACGTAAGAACACTTGCACGATGGAAGATAGAGGGGCAATGCATACTGTGATAAACAGGAGCTTATTGCCACGGTCCAACATTACAGCCACAAACACAATCAATTAAAATAATAATGGTGATTCTACACACTGGTGTGAGGGAATCTAGAAACAAGCTACTTGAAATGCCTCTAGTATACATTATAGAGTGAGTTAAGAGAATGAAAGGCCGTAGTATGAATACTTTATACTGCAGTTCTAAAAGATGCAGGGTCTGCTGGGCTGATTTGACTGTTTGCCTATGGTGAATGCAGCGCTAGAGGCATTGGTGAGGATTTAGATCTGGGCTGTGTATAATGAGTGCTGAGAGTGAAACATCTGGCGCGCACAGCCCATTCTCTCTGCGTAACCCAGACAGGTCCAGCCTCGGCCATCACAGACATAGGGCCAACCGCACCAGCTATCCTACAATCCCTGACCCACCGGGAGAAAAAGACACACTGCCCCAATATGCCTGTAGTTTCTGCGGAACCAGAGGCTTTTCTAAAGGGTGATTATTCTAAAAATGGAATTGGTGTCACCAAAACCTGCGGTTAGGGGGATACTGTGTGACGGGATGACAGCTCAGACCGTCGGTGCCCCAAGCGCAGCACACCGGCGCTGCACAGGTATATGGACAGCAGGCCAAAGACGAGTGAAAACGTTTGTGTGCTAAATTATACATATACATACTGTACGGCTCTGCCAGGGATGGGAATGTACAGCCCTATGCCAGCGAGTGGATCTTGCGGAGCATTGCTACTGTCCGACGCTGTTAATGCTGATCAATGATGACCTGTAATGCAGCGTATATTTTCCACCGCTGGGCTGTTCGTTTAAACTAGTCGCTGTGCCGCACAGTGTTTTCACAGAAACAATCCTTTATCCAAGGTGACTGGCTGCGCTTGTTTTCAAGGCAAGAAAAACCTAACCCGAAGCAGTGGATCGATCTCCATGTAAACGATCCACGATCCCCCCACCTGATCTCTTAACCTTTGAGGACACTGAAATCCAACCGAGTCGGAATGTGAACCGGAGGGCGTTGAAGAGGCCAGAGAGTGAAGGAGCGCGCACCCTGTGCAGTGGGGGGAGCAGGGGAGCAGACGGAGAAGCTGTGTTGTGGCCCTGGGTAACGTGTGGGAAGAAGGCAGTCCAATCCATCACTGCGTGTGTGTGTGTATTTAGAGCCCTCTGTATGGACCACATGATCACTATCAAGCTCAGCACGTCGATCACATGACTACCAGCCTGGACTCTGGACTGGTTAATTTGTGTGTGTACACACTACACAACACACGTATGCCCTTGCGTGTGTGGGTGCGTTCGTGTGCACATGATAAAGTGCATGCGTGTCCGTGCGTGTGTTCGGGGGTGTGTGTGTAAACTATACAGTACATGTATGTCCGTGCGTATATACACACACACACAGTATACAGTACACGCATGTTCGTGCGTGCGTGCACCACACAGTACATGCATGGCTGTGCGTGCGCACATTGTATAGTACATGCATGTGCGTGCACTAGGGGGTAACCTGAGCGCTGTGGGAGTAGAGTGCTTGCCAGGAGCTCATCTATAATGCAGGCCTGTCTCAGCAGACTGCTGAGAGTGCAGGGGAAGGAGATCTCTCTCTCTCTCTCCCTCTCTCTCCCTCTCTCCCAATAAATCCAGTCCTTCCATAGCCTGCCCGATAGCCGAGCCGCGCTGTAATTCCACCCCGCAGGAGCTCCTTGGACTTCTGACGTGGAGGGCCCACAGCGGATGGTTGCATGGGCGTGGCTGCATACGAACACATGCCATGCCTCTACAGTGAAACCTACTATATGGGCTACTGTAAACCCAATTATAGCAACTACAAACACAACTGTGTTCCTTCTTGATAAATTACTGCACAACACATATACTCAGCATTATCTATTATTTACTGTACTGTCTTTTCATTTCACCAGAATCTCCCCTCAGGGATTAATAAAGCAATGCAGTACCTTATCATTGTATTGCATTTGGGTAGCGGTGACAGACGTTAATCTCTCAACTTAATACAGGGCCTCCTCCTGTATTATGCTCACAGGTAGAATAGAAGGAGAATAGGAAAATGGCCTCTTGCTCCATAATTAATTGCTAATGCAAGACCTGTGTGGACACAGAAATCCCTATGAATAATGTCTGTACTGGGACAACAAAAGGCAGTGGTGTGGTTTACAAAGTCATTTATTTACAGGCCTTGCTGTAAGTGACCACGCACCCTGTATGGAAAAGAAGATAACAGCTGAAAGAAATGGACAGTTTACACAAAGCGTGGCCAAAATATGGTGTGTGGGAGAGAGAGAGATAGATTTATTGTGGGCTGATCCTATAATCTCTCTACAGAGCTCTAGAGAGGGCCTGTACAAACACAGACCCCCCCCCACCCTTAGCATTGCACACACTTGCCTTCATGCGATTCCTCCTGGCCCCGCCCGACAAGCCCCTACAACAGATACATGGTGGCCTTTATTATAAAGACACATCATGGCTGCGGATGCTGGCATTGCTACAGAATTGTACATATGAGGGACGGCTTGTGTGCGTTTCTATACAGCAGCTGAGGTTTATGGGGCAATCATGTTCCAAGAACACACGTGTGTAAATTATGCACACGCGCTGTGCTATAGCAACTCAGTAACTGAAAAAGAGCAAGGCTTAAGCACACTGAAGCCTTGATGTTAACTAAAAGTAGATGTGCGCCCAGACTACAGTAGATGTGCGCGCGAACACACACACACGCAATATGTGTGTCTATCTGCTCTCCTCATTAGGAAAAGCCCTGCTGAGCCACACAGGGGGGACCCTCTGTATTTAACAGCTGCTCCACCAACAAAGAACCAATTGACACCGCGCCCTGGCCCATCGCTCAGGCGATGCCATGTCAACACAGCATCCATCCTGACCTTCTGCTCCCAGTCACACCTCCTCTTGAGACAACATCCACCCCCAAGGTCTGGAGGAGGGGCCACAAGCTTATCAGACACAGACGGCCTGCAGGAAACAAGTGAGCTTTCTTCATGCTTATTATTATTATTAATTAGTCAGAGCTCCATTTGGAAAGCAAGCCTGGGGTAAATTGTAAACAGAGTACGTTCATAACATTTATATAGATAATTACTGCAAGATTGCCTCATTTATTTTAAGATAACACTTTTTTTGCTTTGATTCAAAAGCTATTCTGTAGTTTTTAAAGATGATTAGGTGATTGGTGAGAACAGACCCATATACACCCATATGCAACATTGGCAACAAAATGCCATGCCATATACGCTGTCCACCTACAGTACACTATGTGTGACTGTGCATGAAAGCCATGCACAGGCAGTCCAGCTCAGGTACACAACACCTATCTAGTATCACGAGTCAGCAAATATGCTTCCATCCTTAGTGACATAACTGACATCCAAGGAGATGGCTTTCCCTAATCACTAGTTGATGTGGTTGGATAGGAACTGGGACACCATGGTATCTGTGCTTTCCCTGCCAGGCCAAAGCAGACTATGGACCCGCTCTCTGGAGGATCACCAGGCATGTGGAACATTTGGCTGCTTTTCAACCAGTTATCAGAAAAGTACGTTGCGACATGAAACAGACCAACACAGGAACTCAAACAAAACTCAATGTTGCCTGTGAAATGTCTGAATCATCAGAGGTTTCTTCAAACCACGGGAGATTAGACCCAGGACTTTACAGGTGAGTGAAAACAGTAACATGCAAAACGTAAACATGTTATATAATCCACCATTCCTGTTCTGCCTGCCACTGGTGACACACCTCAATATAATGGAGCACACGTACAAAATAATGCATAGCCTACTCTACTGCCTCTGAAAATGCAAAGGGATGGAATAAAACAATTAATACTATAGCCAACTGATAAATCTGTCCCAGGCATTATAGAGGCACATTATAGCCATTTGTTGATTGACGTGATTATGACATTTAAGAATAACAATAATTGCAGCCAACTAGATCTTCATCTGTTCTTCAGAGTGCTGCTACAGCAGCAGAAGACCACTCCTGTCAGCTGAGAACAGGAGACAGGCTACAACTCGCAGAGGCCCACCAAAATTGGACAATTGAAGAAAAACATTACCTGGTCTGACGAGCCTCGATTTCAGCCACGACATTCAGACATGATCGGGTCAGAATTTGCCGTAGACAACATGAAAGCACGGGTCAAACCTGCCTTATAGTTCAGGCTGGCGGTGTAATGTGTGGGGGATACTTTCTTGGCACACGTTGGGCCCCTCATTACCAATTGAGCATAATTTAAACACGCGACAGCCTGCATATTGTTGCTGACGTGTCCATCCCTTTATGAGCACAGTGTACCATCTTTTGATGGCTACTTCCAGCAGGATAATGCACCATGTGACAAAGCTCAAATCCTCTTGAACATGGCAATGAGCTTATTGCACACCGATGGCCTCCACAGTCACCAGACCTCGGTCCAATAGAACACCTCTGGGGTGTGGTGGAATGGGAGATTCACATCACGGATGTGCAGCCGACACATCTGCAGCAACTGTCTGATGCTATCATGTCAGCACTGGCCAGGATCTCTGAGGAATGTTTAGAACACCTTGTTGAAAAGTGTGCCACGAAGAGTAAAGACAGTTCTGAAGGAACAGTGGGTCCAACCCGGTACTAGCAAGGGGTACCTAATAAAGTGGCCAGTGACTGTGCATGCATATGAAGACAACACACAAAACTTGTTCAAACAGATAACTAGCCAATCTATAAAAACACAAGCGTGAACCATAATAAAGTATTCTGGTTGCAACTCAAAATAAGGGTTAAACATTAAGAGAATAGTGATTAAGTCAATTTCCTCTCTCTCTCCACTCACTCCCTCATGCACCTGAATACTCTTAACCGGTCCCAGCCAGAACTAGATCAAAAAATGGAATGCAAGTGTGTGTGCCATGGACACGTCTCTCACACTCACACACACACACACACGCGCGCTCTCCCGGCCACGTCCATACGGTTGCAACCATCCAGGAAGGACGAGCGGCCGAAGCAAACAGCCTCCCAAAGCGCTGGGCTACATAATGTGCAGCTGTCACGCATGTGCACGCCTTCAAATCCCCCTCAAGCGGAATTGTTTCCGGCCTGGCTTTGGTTCCCCCGCATCAATCCACACACACACACAGTATACTGTAGAGTGCTCCGGAGTACTTACAATACTAACCGGATCCACCGGGTTGGATGAGGAAGGGCGACAGATGGAGATGGAGCGAATGAAGGAAGTGAAAGGTGGAGAGCCTCAGCTAGCATGGGAAGAGAGAAATGTTAAGGAATTGGAAGAGAGAAAGAGAGAGAGATAGAGAGAAGGCTAGCGGCTTCTATTCTGCGTGCTGTGGCTGCTATCATTAGCTAGCTAGATACGGTACTGGTGGGGAAGAGGCTCCCACAGCGACAACAAAGGACACAAGAGGAGCCGGCTCCATGTGAACTGGGCCTGCCGACCCTGCACGACCAGGAGCGTGCATGTACACACACACGCACAACAGACCGGAACAGCTGCTGCCACAACAGTGTGCTTCTTTAATGGGGGCCGCCTGCCGGAGCGTCCAACAATGAGGAGAGGAGTGGGGGACAGACACAATAAGCGACTCAGCAGACAAACGGCTCATATTGCAGGAGGCTGGCCGCGACTGACACTAACTGACTGGCCATTTTTAACGGCGGCCACGCAGAAGAGGCAAAGGGAATCTAAAGGAGTGGTGCTGAGGCCGGCAGGATACCTTAAATTCATCGGCCTGAGAGTCTGGTGTAAAACTAAAAACATAAAAACAATAAAAACACAGGGAATCAATACCCATTAGCGCATTCATCTGCTTACAGGGGAAGGTCCCATGCTATACCTTTGCTTGCCTTCTAAAAACCACAACATGAGTCTCCCATGTCACAAGTCTCCACCACTAAACGGCACATGCTCTAAAAAAAAACCAAAAAAAAACCCCCATGAAGCAAACAGGAAGGTAGAGCACCCCCCCCCCATCCCACGACCATCCAGAGCCCTGCTGCCAGCTACTCATCCTGCACAGTTACATAAACACACTTAGTTGCAGAGGACAGAGGTACACACACACACACGCACACACGAGAACAGTCCTGCTGTCACCATGACTAAATACACAGATAAAAAGAAGAGAAAGACAGAAAGAGAGAAATTATTAGAAATAGACAAGTCGAATATGAATGTGGTGTGCGTGTGTGTGTGTGTGTGCGTGCGTTTTGCGCTGTAGGCTAGCGTGCGTCACAGATTTGCCGTTGCCCTGCATGTGGTACACGTTTGCCCCAGAAACGCCCGTCCTTCCTGTCCAACAGCTAGCGTGTTAGCATGCCATGCAGAGCTCTGATTATTTAAAAGGGAGCTAGGGGCAGTTGAGGGGTGTGTGTGTGTGTGTGTGTGTGTGTGTGTGTGTGTGGGAAGGGAAGGGGGGGAGATACCCTTACTTCCACCTGTCCTTCATCAGAGGGCACAGAGAAGTACTGCATCAAACACCAGGCAGCAGAAGCACCACCGTCACCAGCACCATCATCATCATCATCATCATCATCATCATCATCCCTGGCTGAGCACTGCCTGAGCCAGAAATAGCTTCCGCGCGCGCACGGACAGCCCCGCGCACGCCCGCAGCAGCGGCAGCCTGCTGTTGAGTGCGTAGGCGGCCGCTGAACAAACACATCGCAACTTGATGTCGCGCGCTTACAGTACATGCAGTGGTGGGAATACTGAGGAGAGAGGGGTGAACGCGCGTGCACGTTTCAGCGTGCACAGCCGTGCCGTGACGCCACACACACACACACACACACACACACACACCATGTACAGCACGTTACTCACAGCGGTCAGAGCTCAGGCGCATGGTCCATCCAGGAGCTCTGGGACAGAAGCGACGTCAACAACTACAAAACAAAACACACAGCCCAAGAAACAAAACTAAAATAAATAAACCAGCAACCACTAGTCAAGCGGGGGAAAACCCTGTGCACGGACTGACAAGAGAGAGCACGAGAGAGATAGAGCGAGACAGAGGGGAAGAAAGACATTCCACTGAGTCCTGCAGCAGCAAGGTTGTGAGTGGGCTGAGGCGTCACCGGCTGCTGCAGGCGTCACGCTTTTCATGAATGGAGCCGCCTGGCGCAGAGGGGGAGGGCGGGGGCTCCTTAACAGGCCTCCCTCCGAGAAGGGGAACAGAGGGGGCGGAGAGGAGATGAGAAAGGGGAGGTACGAGGTTGGGGGTTCAAAGCAGTGCTCGCTATAGCCCGGCAGGTTAGGCTGCGATGGCGTCCAGCTCTCTGTAAGTAGGACGTGCTCCTTTTCTGCAGAGCAGAATGTCGTGCTGAATCGTAGGGATGAACATGTCATGCTGAATCGCTAGAATTTGGGTCGACACCATCCCAAAATGTATTGCATTTTCATTGGCGAATACGTCGCTCGTTATATTATTAAGTGCTCATTATGGTCCGCTATATGCACCAGTGTATTACTAGCATGCATAATGACAGTGTAAGAAAAATAAAACAAAATAGCTCATCTATTTCCACTCTCAGGTAGCCTACTGCTTACTGTCAGTAGCAGTTTATCAAAAAAATAAAGTTTATTTTTGTACTGGCACATGAAAATGTAAAATGTTCATGTGTGTCGTCTAATACCTGTCTAGCATCGGTATCTGGAACACACACTGTCTGTAGATGCCCTTACAACTCTCTCATTTAAGCTACAGTCAAAACACATGCGTTTGTTGTTCCATGGTTCCCCTAGTGTGTCTTTGTACAGCGGGAAGCTCGCCGTGAGACACTAGAGACAATATCATTCCCTAGATTCTGTAGAGTCACTACATCATGCATGCGGTTTTAAAGAGGCAGTGATATTCAGAGATATGACTCAAAAAGTCACCCTCGGCATCCTCAGAGGACAGTCCTTTAGCTTTTCCACTAAAAGGTTAGTTAATATCTCTCTCGCACTTAAGCCATCATAATTAAAACAGTAGAGCGGTAAAAAGAGGTTGGGGGGTGGGTGGTAAAAACTCCTTTTTACAGTATGTCTAGCTAAGCTAACGCACATAGATTTATACATGTGTGTGTGTGTGCGTGTGTGTGAACTGACCTGCTAAGTGCTTTCTGAGCATCTCATAGAGGGCCTTGCTGTGTTCTGGGCCCCGCATCTACATGCAACACCTTCTGGCCTGCACACGACACACAGACAAAGAGCGTCTCACACCAAACCCCATGCACACTGAACGCAGCGCTTACAGTTCAGACAGCAATAACAATAGGTGAGAGAGACCAGACATGAAGTGCTACTACCACCACCGCCGCCATCTCCATCACGTGGGACAGAGATGGGTGGGGAGAGTAATGGAGATGGAGACAGGAGGGGATGGGGGGGGGGGTCTCCAAGGACCCTGGTCGGGGGTGGGGCGGTGTGGGGAACAGATGCTCCATCCCATCCTCTTATTACAGCCAGACCTCTGGGGGTGAGGGGCCCAGTGATTGAGGGTTGACGTAGGGGAGATTGAAGGGGTGGTTGGGTGGGTGGGGGAGGGTTTGTGAAAAAGGAGAGCATGTTTGCATCCAATGAGTGTCTTCCAGTAACACCCTAGCAGGGAGCCGGAGATAGGGGAAGTTCGATCCCTCCCCCACACACACACACACCTTCCTACAATGAAGCAGAAGCCTTCTCATATACAGCATATAAATGGCGTGAAACAACATTCTACTGAGTCACAGTGCAGATGGCTAGTGATGCTGGCTCCAATAGGCCACATAAAGACTGTTGGCTCACTGTCTGATGTGTTCAAGCCCAACCGCAGCTCTGTGACGTAGGGATGAACATGAAAGAAAAACATCACAAATAGAACAACTAGATTTGATCCCCACAGAGCCTTAAACATGCTTGCCATTTATTTATTTGGATAACATTAATTATGTGTAAATGTACAATTTAGTCACTTTACAAAGTAGGTTCAAGTAATATAGTCCATGCCCCCTCTAACTTGCACAATAGTTACCAAAAGTCCTGCATTAGGTTATAATACAACGATGTATCATAGTGTCAATCAAAACAGCAGAGATTATACATTAGTAGGTGCCCTTTCAGAATATAGCATAAAACTAAATGACTAGGCATAGTCATTTAGTTTTAGGCAATATGACTTGGGGAAATCCCCTGAAATAATTATTCTAGTTGAACATTGAGCGGTGAAGCTGATAGGAAGATCAAGTCAAGTCAATTTTATTTATATAGCCCTTATATAGATATTGAATACAGAGGCAGAAAATTCAAACAGGTTCAACTAGTAGTTTGCTTTGTATTATTCTTCATAAATCTCCAAAGGTCAAGATATCGCAAGGTGTTCTATGGAAACAACAGTAGCGGTGAAATCTTAGTGTGCCTCCCAAAATCAGGGTAGGCTACTTGTTTTAAACCAAACCAATAAAGCAAATGCTGAAGAAACCGCAGAGGACTGTATAACAGAAGTTAGACACCAATGTTATAATGGCATTTTAAAGGCATTCATATGCTGACCGATGGCCTGGTGCTGCAAACTGATGCTCACAACTAGGTGTCTAAAACAACACTAACATTTGAATTAAGTGTATTTAGTTTATATTCTAGTTCTAGTATTCTAGTTTATATATTTAACAACATGATCTATTGTTTGCCCTGAATGTAACTTCCGGACTGTGTTAATATGATTGAAAAGGAAAGAAATGTCAAGCCATAAAAATACAAAACCCTCTCACCTCCGTTTTACGATGCAGTCAAGCCTGTTTCTCACCTCCTCGTGCGCACACACACTGCACCAGCCAGTCAGCCCATGTACACAGGGCTGACTGGATTTGCCTTCTGAGAGCAGTGGGAATGTAAGCTGCTCTGGCCTAGCTCTGTTACACATGCTCATTACTATTTCACCAGCAACGGAACAGCAGCAATGACAGCTCCTGTGTCTCCCACATGAATAAGAGAAAAAGGCACACGCTTAAGAGTGGTTTACCTTTCCTATCTACCATAGCATGCAGGGGTCACGCACAGACCGACATACGCGTGACTTGAAAGAAGGCCCCAGCATATAGCAAATACAACTCTTGTCATGTGACTGAGAGAAGAGGAAAAAAAAAAGCAGTCAGGTTTCCCTTTAAAAATTAAATATGAGATAACCAAATGTTTTGAATATGCAGATTATAGCCTATATAAAAGGCAACAACCTACATAATATGGATTCTACAACAGCACAAAAATACCATTTGAAGGGCAGGACAGGACGTCATGTTCACACACAAATAGTTTGTTAATTATTTTGTCTTTTTTTCATGTTCTTGTAATAATAGTGCATTTTAAAATAACTATGTTAATGGTACAGTATGTGTCATTGGTATAAAGCCCTTCATTACAATTCTAAACATTTCTGGACAGATGGACAAGTGAAACTGGGTGGGTCTCGGGGTATGCTGCTGACTTGACAGACGAGGATCAAGATGGCTGAAAAGAAACAGGCCAAGGAAGGAAAATATATAAATTGTATATAAATT
>JAODTR010012362.1:7557-28014 GCA_025399935.1 Amblyopsis rosae | reverse complement strand
GCTGGTGTAGGGCACATCAATACGTAATTCACAACCAACCTTTACCACGACAGTGTGTTGGATGCTTGTTTTGAATAAAAAATGTTTCCCGTGTTTCAGTTAAACTTCTCCCTGCTTCCCTGGTCGACTCCTTGGATTAGCATATATAGTCAGTCATTCCACCCTTGTATTTTCTTGTCTGCCCTTAAAATAACAATATTGTTTATCGCGATTATTTCTTAATCGGCCAACAAGAGTTATCGTGACAGGCCTAATTGCATGTATGCCATTTGTTTATTATTTATACGTTTATGTTCTGTTTGTAATATTGTATTGTATGTTTGGGTTTCCAGTATCTTGGCATAATGATGCCAGCTCCTTACATGGACAATGCCATAGTTGTTTTCATCTAGAAGGTTCTCAAAGGACTGGGTGAAGGTCTTGTTGACAGGAGTGACAAGAAGACAAGACTCATCATCAGGTGACCTTGAATCACAAACAAAACGGGAAGAAGTGATGTGAATCCACAGACATCTATACTGCTTACCTTATTTTCCAAACCATAATGCTCACTTTTTGAGCATTTTAATGCATCATAAGATATTCATAACCTAACAAAACAACACATGTTCAACGAGTCATATTGGACTGGTACAACAACAGTAATTCCAAGCTACTGTGGAGGAATTATTTTTGGCCACTAATGTTTCCCCTTCGATCTCTATTGTGTCACTAGCTTCCTCAGCCACACATCTTACTTTTCTGTCTACATCAAACACAACTAAAGCCCAACAGCCAATGGACACATCTCTCCACTAAATAAACTGAATATTGCACTTCCTGCAGCATTTTCGATATGATATTGCGATACATGATACAGAGTAGATATATTATGCACCCCTACTTTGAGTAAAGTATCCTATCTTATCCTACAGTACAACCAGATCGAAACAGCAGGACTAAGAGGAAGACAATATAAGCCCATTCAAACAAAACTGACAACAATGTCATTTACTAAAATAAATCAAAAGTCTGAGTCAACTAGGTCAGAAAAGACTTGAAAAACAAGCCCGACAGCCGTCAGGAGTTGACGTCACATTCTGTTTGTGCTTTTCACATGAAATACACAGCACTTAATACGGTCGATTTCATTATGAGCGACTGATAAGAACTTTAATAACGGCTATCTGCACCAAGATAGAGAAACACATCGCCTGTGGTCAACAGAAAATAGTCTAGCATGTTATTTGGTCCAGAAGGAGACAGCCTAGGTCTTCCTGGCTGTCAACTGATCCAGACATTTAACAGCCAGACAGGAGCAGAGCCGAAGAATAATTTTGCTCTTGAATTAGCATATAGATTATACATTTGGAACTATATTCCCCCCCCAAGGGGATATAAATTCATAAATATGGAGGGAACCGATACATGTTCACTGTAACGCAAATATGTAATATTATTTCTGCTATTTATTGCATTTTATTTAATGCACCATTTAAACAACTTAAGCAGTAAGCAAAACCATATTTAACAGGTTAAATATAGTAACTTTAACACAGCAACTGATCCATATTGAAAAAGGAACCCAAACCGACCAACACTTTTGGCTGTAGTTAATCAGAACATCCTAAAATGCAAGGCTTGAATCACCTTATGCCAACTTCTACAATGTTCTATTTACCAAGTTACCATACGCAAACATTTTTTTCACAAAGACACGCCCGCCGAGCTGGCGGTTTGGACACTATAGAGGGCTTGGCGACAGCTCGTTAGCGAATGAGCGATTTGCGAGTTGAAAACGTCGCCGGTGCGAACGCAGGGTTAGAAGTCTTTGCCTCCTACTGTTAGGGTTCTGCCCTGGCACGTTGTGTGTGCCCTCACATGCTCCCTGTGGCCACGGCCCCTCCCTGCAG
Source organism: Amblyopsis rosae (assembly GCA_025399935.1). Taxonomy (NCBI): domain Eukaryota; kingdom Metazoa; phylum Chordata; class Actinopteri; order Percopsiformes; family Amblyopsidae; genus Amblyopsis; species Amblyopsis rosae. The sequence goes on along the minus strand of JAODTR010012362.1, from coordinate 26,122 downwards.
CTGAGAGACATTCCTGGCCCCTCCCCCTTCACACCTGGTGCTCATCGACTCTCTTGGTTTGGCCTCATTGTAAACCCTCTGTTTGCCCTCATTCTCTGTTGGGTTGTTCTTTGATATGACTCGTCTGTTTGCCTAGTTGTGTTTGTGTCAGAGAAGTATATTGCCCTGTGGCTGGTGAGAAGTAATGTTCAGAGTGTTTCTTTTTCAAACGTATTCACCTTTGGTGAGATTTTCTTTGGTAATATAATTAAATCTGCTGACTGCACATCTGCGTTTGGGCCCAATCTCTTTACTAAGCCTGACACCTACTGGGCTTATACAGAGACACTATATAGAGGAGACCTGACACTTTTTGAATGGAGCTCTAGGGGAGAATTCTGAAAAGCCAAATGTGGCAGTTGGAGGAACCTATAACGTCAGCGCTCAGCTGAGGTTTTGCAACAGGAATTTTGACTTCAAACAAGCGTGGAGAAAGTGGATAATATAATGCACACAGCAGCTGCCAGCTGCCTACCTATTTGTTAAGATTAGATATAGTTGTTAGCTTTTGTACAATTAATGAATGAATGAGTCCATGTGAAATTTGTAAAAACATTGCGTCCGTATTTCACTAAGATCATACCGGCAAGGTGAAAAATGAACGGCCACAATGCACTATAAATACCTGGGCACACCCATATAAGGCACCCAAACGTAGCATATCTACGTGTTATTTCAGTTGATAATGTACCCACAGAGTTAATATTATTTAGCATATTTTTTTTATTTTTATGGAGTCGACGCAACTTCTCTTCTACATGTGCTTACCTGCTAAGCAGTGCATATCTTCCGAGGCTCTCCAAGAAGCCGCTGCTGCCACCCTGGTGGAAGTGAAGGGCAGGCAGTGAGGTGGGAGACTCCTTCAGCCTGAAGACAATGTAGGACCAGCCCTCCTCCATCACGGTGATGGACCGGAGGTCGCCGACACCGAACGCAAACGCCCACCTGCTCTTCTCGTGGCTGTGGCCGAGGGCGCCTGAGAAAGGGATAATAACTAAAGAATAACTGTTGCAGGCAGAATCATAGTGCAATAATAGCAGCTGAAGTAGGGCTGCGCAGTTGATCCAATATTAATCACAATTTCGGCTCCTGACAATCACAAAATCCATGTAACAAAGACAAAACTTTTTTGCAGATTATGTTTTGCAAGTAAACTCGTTTTTTGTAAGTTGCGTCAGCCACTCCCAGGGTGGAAGTAAAAGATCAATGTGAAAAGTATTAAAAGACATTTCAGTAGAAGGTGTGTTTTTTTTTAAGTGTAGTAACTGCCAAAATCTGTCCCAAGCCGATGAGTACTCGTGTTAAATAATCGAAATTATACATTTTTCACATAATGGAGCAGCCATAAAATGTAGTTCAAATATTTTATCGTGAGGCAGGTTCAGCATGTCGGTGATCACCGTACTAAACAGAATTATTTGTTGTTTGGCGTACTAATAATACATTCAGTCAAACACTTGCATATGTACTTTTAATTATATTGTAATTGCACATACCTCATTTTTACTTATATTTTCATATAATCTACTGTGTATGTAAAGCAAAAACATAGCGTGATCAAGTGAGGGCGTGCAGACGTTCTCGGCTATAGAGACATGATCAATGTTATCTAGCGAGAGCTGACCAGAGTCAATCGAGTAACGTATAGGTCAAACAAGAAGTCTCTGAACTGAACACGGATACTGAAGGACATTCCAACAGTGTAGGAATCTCCCGTTTCATTAAAAAATAAAATTATAATAAAACTATCAATTTACAGCAGGAGTGGTTGGACAGCATCGTCACTATGGCAATTAGCTACAACTAAGCGGGTACTATCGGCAGCGGATAACGAAGTATGCTAAAGCGAGTAGAGTCGAGCTGAGCTGAGCAGAGACGATGCAGTTGAGCAGAGGCGAGAGGAGTCAAGCTAATACAGTAACATGCAGTACAAAGAAAGTTAATAACAATAAGAACTAATCATTCTCAGTTCCTGAAGAATGGACCCACAAAAAGGGGTACTTCCTTCAACAGTTTTATGAACTACAAAAACAGTTCCTCTGGTCTGAAAGCCCCTGAAGTATCGAGACGCCGCATTAACATAAATACATGTGACTTGACATGGTTCTAAAGAGTACATTAAAAGGTTCATCACCCTCTCCATTTGTAAAGGTCTTCTTCTTGAAGGTGACTGCATTGACCATGTCCCACTCTGTTTCATAGCTCTGCTGAGACTCGAGCGGCGTACTGGGCGACCGCTCGCCCGGACACTGGGACCACTCCACCACAGAACTGGAGTCCTGAACGCAAGCCACAGCATTAGCTTTCTCACCCTCCGACCACAGGGAGGAAACCCAACACATGTTAAGATGGAAGTGGGGGGTGGAAGTGTAATGGAAGATCAACGGCAAGTGAGACGGACCTTGCCAGCACAGAGCATGTTGGATGGGTCAACAGTGTCTTCTGACGGTCTGTACTCCACAATGATTTCTCCATCCTGACAATGTGGAAGTTAAACAAATCATCAATTTATATCCTGTTAACAATTTATATATTATTTCCAATGATGGCTGTAATCAGTCCGTTTTTACAACTTCGCTGATAGAAATACTTGAAATCCATGCAAGTTTAAGTATAATGTATAGTTATTGGAAATTGTTTATGCCTGAATATAGGTAAATGGCCGATGCAATGATAATACAATGACCAGAACCAGAACCAGCAAAATGAGCTAATGCAGAGCTAAAAACTATATTAAGACAACTAACCAATGCATGAGTAATGTCCCTAAGGCCCACTCAAAACTGGAAACAACATACAAGTGTTACATTTTTTAGACAGGAGTTTATGTTAAGATGAAATACAGACTTCTAAAGACATGCCTACCAGCCGCTTGCCTCATGAGACCATATGATCTCGCAAGCTACAGTTCGGCATTGCTGCGAGAATCAGTCTGGACATCTTAAAATACCTTGTGGTTGTGCTCGAGTTCGAGCAACAACTGTCCTGACCAATCAGCATCGTACCGATAGCTGTATAGACAGCAAAAGCTACTTGAAAACAACAAATCCTGAGTTCCTCAGATGCGGAAAAAGCATCATTCTTATTATACGTTATTACACAAGCAAGGAACAACACTAAAGGCTTTTCTCTATGGAAATGTTTTCACTCCTCTCCTTACTGGCTTTGGCAAGACTTTGATTCAACAACTGATTCACAGGCTCAGAAACACCAGAATGTATTTCAGCGCACACAAAAGAGGCAGCTAGTGAACCATGAAGAGATATTCACTGAATTTGACAAAAAAAAAACGTATACTGTAGCATTCAATCGCTTAACTCACCTTTAAATAATTGTTAACTCATGTCAATCCAAAACACAGTTGTGTTTGCAAAAACACAATTGAAAATTGCAAATTGCTAACTGTGTGAAACCTTCATATAACGAGTACACACCTATTATATTATATGGATAACTATGATATGTGGAGAACATCTAGACAAGTAGCTTACCTTGTCTACTATCCGTAGGGATCCAGAAAGGAGGAGATCTGGCTCAGGACTGTTATCGTCACCATTTGAATGTATGAACACTCCTTCGTGTTCATAAATAACCTAAATATAAAAAATATAGACTTAGTTTGTTTAACTGGAAACATACGGTACATGGATGAATTTCACCACAACCCAGCAATATACAGGGCTAACATATGTCTTGCTAAACGTTAAGATAACAACATTATCTTCCTTGCACATATATTGCAAGCTCACCAACAACTTCATTCCTTTGCGGGAGATTGCGGTGTCATTGACTGGCTAAATGCCCATTTAATTTAATATTATATTTCACGACGTGTTCTAGTTTATGCTAAACTTAGCTCATAGCATCATTAAGTAAGGATATTTACAAACGCATACGCATTAGAAAATTAGAGCATTTCTAACCAGAACATTAATACGGGGCACATGTACATTTTGATTATATGAATAGGGACTAATAACGTTAAAGCGGAGTAGTATGCATTCGTGGTAGTCAAGACAAGAGTGCATATTTCATAGCTAACTCACTAGCTGGCTAACAGCTCGCAGTAAATATGTGATGATCAACCAGTTCAAGGCAAACAGGGCAGAAATAGCGTGATTCCTGGACATCGACAAAGTTAGCGAACAGAACAGATGCAGCATGGAATCCAAGGCATTCATGTGTCTGACATGTTTCGGTACCTTGGGAAGAGTGTCCGTCGCCATGTCGCCAGCCTGCGCACTCTCGGACGACGACGGCTCACGTGCCCGTCAGCTTCCACAACAAAACTGACAAGTCATCTTCCGGGGGGCGGGGCTTGGTGACGTAAAATGCATGAAAAACGTTGTACAATCCATTTTTATTTGACGAAAAACTAGGTCGCATTTGGTACGTACCCATTTGTTACTGTAGGGTTTGCAATCTTGCTGTGGTGTTGACATGTTTTAAAAAAAGCATTTTATTTATATTTTTTATTCAAAGCCTTTTTTGATTAAATAAACATGTATGTTACATTTGTATACATTTAGATAAACTTACTCTTTATTTTTAAAATCTGGTTAATGTTACTTTTCATTAGATTCACTATATTTTCAACATAGGCCTACCAATCCTGTATTGTCAGGTTTCTTCCTACACAAACTTATCTTGATATAAGCCACTTTTGGGCCTTATTTTATTTAATTTCACGTCTCATATCTGGATAACATCCAGATGCAATTTATCCACATTCTAATACATGCCACACCACGTGCATTATATGATCACCTTGATAATATAATTCATACAATAAGTATATAATAACATAATCTAAATACTTGACATTGAGGATGTCCATGGTAGTTTGTACATTTTAATGACATATTCTGTAGTTTCCAAAGCAGATTTCAAATAGCCATAGAGAAATATAGTATGTTACACAAGTAAGTGGCAACTTGAGGGTAATAACCTATCCTCTATGGTTAGAACTACATCTATACAATTATATAAACCTAATATAATATAAAAATATGTCCAATAAGTCTTTAGTTTTTTAAATAAATTATCCATAAATGTTTCTGAAAAAAGTAGTCTACAGCATTATACTGTAGGCCACTTTTTATATTTAAGAAACGTCTATAGTTTGTTGTAAAGTATCGCGAGTGTAAAACGAGAGCAAATACGTCTAGGGACTAATACATCCGTTTAGCTCTAGCTGAGCTAGCCAAGTTTGTAATATCAAGATTAGTCGATCGACAACATTAATTTCGTAGACATGGTCAGATGAGTTAAATGTCAGAACACAACTAACATTAGTTTATATATTTTAGTACAAATGGATTGTATTTCGACCAATCGATCACCAAAAGAAGAAGGGGAGCTTGAAGACGGAGAGATCTGCGATGATGAACCCGAGGAGAATGTGTTTTTCGAGATCGATGGTGGAAGGCCTGGTAACAATTCGCGCATTCATAAAATGCACCAACATATACCGAATCTGCTATCACTTATGGGGCATAAAAAACAAGTGTTTCAACCCTTGATGTCATATAACCTAGGGCCTCATGTACACGGCGCCTTGTCAAATAGCCTCAGACCGCCTAGCGGGCCTGATCGAACTCCTCCGCCGGGCCTAGGAAATCACGGTGAACCTAGTCCACGATCAAGCTTCTGGGAACGAAGTCACGGTGCCCTGGGTAGGTTTAGACACAGACCAATGCCTAATGGAGGACATCCGGACTGGAATCGTGGATGCTGGGGAGACGGTAGTGGCTTTGGACGAGAGACTGGTAACCTTAGACCACTTCTTGGTCGTTTTGGCTCTGCAGATAGTCATATTAACAAGAAGGAGTCTCCCACTAGGAAACGTATCCTATTTGAGTGTTCAAATGATGTTTCGAAATTTTGCCCTAGAGGGACTGGAAGTATTTGTAGTGTCACAATCCATCTATCTGTTTTTACACTGACTGAACACTAGTTATTGCATTTTTGGTTTATGTATTCTAAATATACATCATATGAATGTAAATTATCGTTATGTTACTTCTTTCTGTGTTTATCACGTGATGAATGAATTGTACAGGACATCCACAGGCCTAATGCTTCCTTGACTCACTGCTTCAGAAAAGCCACCAGGGAGGAATCAGGTGAGAAAACCAGTTAACAAGTCAGAAAAGTGTTCTGGTGAGACCTTTGAGGACCTCCTGTCAAAATATAAGCAGATTCAGCTCGAGTTGGAATGCATCAGGAAAGAGGAAACGATGGCTCTGGAGCCCAAAGTGTCCCCGTTGAGAGAGGAAGCACAATATTGCCCAGCCAGTGTTCCTCAGGCCAAGCTAGAGCCGAGCATCCAGAGCCAGGCACTCGCAGAGGAAACGGCAGAGAAGAAAATGTTCCTGGCCTTCAATATCAAACCCTTGCGTCAGAAGCTGCTCACACCTGCCGGTCTGGATTTGCTGAAGAAGAAACACGAGGAGGAGGAGGGTGAGGCTTCCCTGACATCTAAAGCAGATGTGAAGGAGGGGGAGCAAGGTCCCGTCAACATCAACATTAAAGGTTTGAGACCTGGAGAGAATGCATAGTGTTATACATCATAGGTTGTTTAACAAGTCATTCTGTTGAATACGCACAGCAGCAATATGCGGCTGGTTTTACTTCACATTATTTACCATTTGTACACCTGAAATAATGTCTTGTGGTCTTTATAATGTAGCTAGGTGACAAAACTATTAGCTGGAATATAAGCATTTATTCTTGCTTTCCATCTTCTGTAATCATGGAAAATGGTGGACTGCATACCTTAAAGCACTACCTGGCCACTATCTGGCATCTTAAAGTGCTTTGTACAGTATTGCCTCACATTCACATTCACACACACACACACACACACACATATGCCGATGCCAGCCATGCATTGTGCCACCTGACCACCAGGAGAACTTAGGGTTAATGTGTCTTGCTCAGGGACAAATGAGGTGCGTTGGCGGACATTTGTGAACATCGGTGCTAGCCGAAGGGTGACAGTTTAAAAATCAAATACATTTGGAGTGTATACACAAAATGTTCAAATGTCACGTTCAAAGCAAACGCGGTCGCCGACAACATTCACCTCAATTCTGAGCTCACCCTTGGTCAGGACTAGGCGGGGTTCGCCTGCTGCTGTGTCCAATGCGTTAGTTTGATAATGCCCGTTCAACTTAGGAGAAGCCACGAACCTGCCGGACAAAGAGGCGGAGCCGGTCGCCGTGGAAACCGCGTGCGTGTGCGGCAGTAAGGAGGAGGACTGCAGCGGGGGCCAGAGCAAGCTGTGCGCCTGTTGCCAAGGGTCGTCCACCTCCAGTGAAGATTCATCAGCTTCCACAGACAAAGTAGGTCTGAAATGACACGTGGTTTACACGTTCGCGTGTGTGTGTGTGTGTGTGTGTGTGTGTGTGTGTGTGTGTGTGTGGGAGAGACTTCAATCAATGCATTTGTCAACAGTTAAACAGACGTGTGTTCAGAATTGGCGAACATGGAGAATGTTTGCAAACGCAAACACATTTAAACAGTTTTTTGTTTGCTTTAAATTTGCCGCAACGCAAATAGTCTGAGGAGGCAGTTGGACGTCGAACACACATTGACGCTCGCGGAAGTGTGACAGTTTAAATCAATTAATTTGGGAATATGTAAAAAAAAAAAAACGTTCAAATGTCATGTTCAAAGCAAATGTGTTCGCCAATTCTGAACGCACCTCAGGTCATGAACCGGTTGTCGTGAGCAACCAACATTCTCATACTGACGGCAGCATGCCATTAGGGCTAATGTAACTATCCATTAATACACCATACAATTCCCAGAAATATTGAGCTACAGTACCAGCAAAGTGCTAATATTGTCAAATCTCAACACAAAGCTGTTCTAACGGATTCATATATAGAAAGAAGATCTAGTATATACTTTGCATGATGCTAACCAGATGATATCATTCTGTTATGCAGCTCTGGATATAGCAATTTGTCAGTTTTTTTTTGTACTATTCATACATTATTATTTTATTTACATGTTATATATATATATATATATATATACATATATATATACACATACATACATACATACATACATACATACATACATACATACATATAAATTTTTTTACATGTACATCATATTTATACTTTTATTAAATGTACAGTGGTCTCTAAATTTTTTTTTAACTATTGAGAGTTGGCAGCTATTACTGCAATATAAAAGATGCATGTAACACTCTCCTTCTGCCCACCAGGTGGTGCCGCCGAAGGGGAAGGTGGAGGAAGAGGAGCTGTCGGAGATGCAGCTCCGCCTGCTGGCCCTGCAGTCGGCCAGCAAGAAGTGGCACCAGAAGGAGCAGCAGGTCCTGAAGGAGAGCAAGGAGCGCATCACCAAGGCCTCCCAGGAGAAGGGCTCCGGCTCTGCCCCCTCTGGCTCAGGCTCCGCCTCCTCAGCCCCGGCGCAGCCCACCATCGCTGCCACCGCCGCTGCCAAACCGAGGGTCACCACCCGCTCCGCCTCCTCGGCCGCCAGCGCCGCCGCCACGTCGGAAAGGTCCAGGACGAGGTCGCGGACCCTGGAGAGGGACCGGGCGGCCAAGGCCGGTGGTGGCAGGCTCGCGACGAGGGACCGGGAGAGGGCCAACGCCCCCCCTGAGCGGGACCGCGCGGCCAGGCCGGGCTCCAGGCCGACAGCCTCCCGGCTGCTGGTGGACAGGGGGAGGCCCCCCCTGGCCAAGCCTCACTCCAACAGGAAGACCGTCGGCCCAGGCGAGAAGGGTCAGTGCTGTGTTCTTCCTCCAGTGTCAGGTGAAACCACAGTGGCTCTGACCAATCAGTGTCGCGCAGCTACAGGTGTAGTGTAGGTGTGATGGTAACCCAGGGTGATCAATCAGTCTGATCACATGCCATGTATTTTTAGAAGAAGTTCTTCTAACCAACCACTGTACGGTTCGGTGTAGGAAGGATAGAAATACTTTGATATGCTTATTTTAAAACGTTTACGCTCTATTATGTGTTCTGTTTAGTGAGCCTAAAAGAAACGTTGATTCACATGTGCAGGCAACGCGCACAGGTCCGCACGGCGTGGGGACTACGACCTAGTCTATGTCGTAGGCCCCCCGCAGAAGCATAGCACTTTACACGCCTCAACAGCCATTGAAAATCGACTTCCTAACGGATTATGTATCGGATGTTCAGCACAGAGTTGATTATTTGACGTAGAGCAGCTGGACGGGAGAGGCTGAGACTGTGTTCGGTGTCGCCCACCCGCCAGATGGTTCGGTGTGCATCTAACCCCCGTCTCTGCCCCCCCATCAGGCTCGGCGGCCAAGCAGGCGGTCCGCAAGCAGCAGCTCCGCACCTGGAAGATGCAGCAGCAGCAGGAGGAGGAGGAGCGTCGCAAGCGGGAGGACGAGATCCGCAAGATCCGCGACCTGTCCAACCAGGACGAGCAGTACAACCGCTTCATGAAGCTGGTTGGCATCAAGGCTAGCACGCGCAGCAAGGCACGGACGCACGCACACACGTTGTGTTGGCAAGGACCGCGCGGGTCCCGATACCATACACGGGTCACGATGCATGTCACATGATATGATGCATGTCACGATACAATGCGATGCATGTTATGCGATGCATGTCACACGATATTAAAAAATTGGTCTTCAGTTTCAGTGAGCACACATGTATGCAATGCGCTCAAAATGGCCACTTTGATTGACACGTCAATTGAGCCAGTCAGAGCTGTCCAATAGCATATACCTCCTGTATTAGCCAATAATAGAGTGTGTTGAATGAATATCCTCGCTCTCTTCTTACAAACGGAGCCAATTGCAATCAATTGTGTTGATGACACAGTAGGGCAGGCGATTACATTTCAACATGTGGATTTATATGGAGACAGTAGGGATTAATGGGAAAACATGCATGCATAATGTGAAAATACGAATACTCGAATCCCAATATTTAAATTAAAGACATACCCAATGAATGAATACCTGAATAATCGAATATTTGGGGCCAGCCCTATGATACACAATGAGATACACGGGTCACGATACAATGTCACAATACGCAATAGATGGGATGTCATACGATTGCATCGTATCGAGATACAGTCGCATCGTGGCCCATGTGTCGTATCTACATAACGTTTTAAATAGAGTTAAAAAAATACAACAAAATTCAATCTGTTAATAATGTATCACTGATTTGGGTTCTAACCTGCCATTAGTATGGCTTTTTCTGGTCTTGTTCTGTATATTTTATTCGTGCTTTAGTAGCCCGTTTTAAAATGTGTTGCCCCTTCTCTGCGCTTCAGTCTTCGGACCGAGAACACAGGAAGTCGACGGGGAAGCGGGGCCTGGACACCTCGGGGAACCTCTACCAGTACGACAACTACGACGAGGTTGCCATGGATACCGATAGTGAGACGGGATCGCCAGGTGAAAGGACCATGTTAATATATTATCTATAGAAGACTTGCAACGTTTATATATTGAGCAACTTCTGTGTTTTTGTTTTGATACGACGGTGAAACAACCTTGGGGGTAGGGCTGCTCGATTAATAAATTATAATCGTGATTATTTTGGTCAATACTGTAATCAGGATTATTTAATGATTTTTCATTGACTTGGAAAGATGTTGCATTTACTTCACACACAAAAATGAAAGAAATTAACAGTGAAAACGGCATGAGGTGTGAAATGTACCTACTTTTCACAGTTGATCTTTCACTTTCAAACTTTTTTGTATTGTTGTTCGGAGCAGAAATTGAAATCACGATTGAAACTTGTTTAATTGCACAGCCCTACGGGATGGGGGGGGGGGGCTCACTCAGATCCGAAGGCAAATATTCTGTTAGCTAACTGAGTGCTGCAAGGCTCCATTCTAATCATACCATACATGTTCCTCTCCAGTTCCTTCACCACACAACCCGTGTGACTCCCAGGAGCCGGTGTTCTTCCCGCAGGTCTACCTGTACCCCCCAGACAACTCTCATTTTCTAATGGTACGCCCGCCTGTCAGTTACTGATTCTCATTATTGGCGGTTATTAATAATAATAATAGTAATAATGTTATTATTATTATTATTATTATTATTAAATTAATGCATGTTGTATTGCTTAGCAATGGTCTGTCTGAGATTATTCTGCTGTCATTAGACAAAGTTGCTGTTTTGGCTTCAGACGCGAGCAGCACCCTCCTGCGTTTGAAAACGCCTGACTCGCGTCTCACTTCCGGGCGTTCGCCCACCAGATGAATAGACCGTTCTATTATATACTGTTCTACGCTCAACTTTCGCGCTGCTTTCACGCCTAGCATAGCCGCCTAGCATAGCCGCCTAGCATAGCCGCCTAGCATAGCCGGCTCCATTGATTATTATGGAAGCGTAGTGTTGTCCGTCACCATAGTGACATGATGCAACTAAGCCGTCCTTAACGACAGCGTTCCCATTCCAGAACTTCCCCCCGCCTCTCCTGCCTGCTGTGCCGCCGCCCCCTCCCCCCCCGCCCCCGGTCACCCCTCCCCCAGAGGAGGTGCAGCCCCCCAAGCCTCCGTTTGCAGATGAGGAGGAGGAGGAGGAGATGCTGCTGAGGGAGACCTGCCTCATGTCCATGGCCAACAAGAGGGTGGCTACCTTTGAGGTGTGTGACATGGAACGTCTGGAATATCATGGCATTTCAAAGTCCAGACATGGAAAGTCAGGGAATTTTATTTTATGTTTACATTTTAGTTGCCATTCATCGGGTATTAGATTTTGAGAGGTATTAACAAGTCATGCTGTCTGTGTGTGTAAATGAGGTCTGTGTGTGTGTGTGTGTGTGTGTGTGTGTGTGTGTGTAAATGAGGTCTCTGTGTGTGTGTGTGTAAATGAGGTCTCTGTGTGTGTGTGTGTGTGTGTGTAAATGAGGTCTGTGTGTATGTGTATGTGTGTGTGTGTGTGTGTGTGTGTGTGTGCGCGCGTGCATGCTCTGGTCTCTAACAGCCAGTCTCTGAGTGCTGAATGCAGAACTAGCCAGGACCAGTTAGTCAGCAGGGCTGACATAACGACAAAGGGAGTGTTGGGGATTTTTGTACAGACGATGCTACCTTTCAGATATCGCTTATTAAAACGTATAATAAACACGTATGCAGCTGTCCCATGTGTGCAAAGACAAATATCAAAATGAGTTGGTGGAGGAAATGTATTACGGTGTTAATTATTAAACGTTTTTTACAGAATCATAATCTGTGTTATGGCTGGAATTTCCCTCGTAACAGCTGTGGGTTAAACGCACAGGGCTATTTTTAGACCGTTCCAACCATTCCATTTTGTGAGCTAAGAACGTCACGCATAAGAAGTTATGCTAGTAGTTTGTTGCATGTCACTGGAATATCAAGCTCTGCCAGAGGCATGGTAGAAGAGGAAAAACAAAAGTATTTTAAGAATCCTGAATAGAAATAAATAATAGAAATAAGTCCCTACTGATAAAATAAGTGCACCCAACAGCTTAGTTCACCAATTCTGAACGCATCTCCGGTCTTGCCGACCTGAAATGGCTGGTGGCACAGCATAACCAAGATGGCTGCCGAGCGGCCATCTTGACTTAACTATGGCGCTCCCTCTGCAGGAACCGACCCACACCAGCGGCCCGCCCTCTCCAAGCTCCCAGTGTGCGGCCGGCAGCGCCGCCACCCCTCAGCCGGTCGCCCGGAGCGACCTGAGCATGGTCAGCCTGAACATGGTGCCCCAGCCGCGGGCCAACAAGTTCGCCACCAGAGGGCTCCACGTGACCAGGGTCCCGCTCGTGGTAAGGTCACACCGAGACGCTCCAACTTCCTGTGCCTCCTGTAGACCAGCAGCAGGTCCTGTGTCTATTCACTCCAATGGGAGACGTGAGCGTGAACGCAGATTATAACCGAAGAAAATACTTCATAAGCCACATTAACGTGAAAACATTCTGACTCAGCGATGGTATTTTTAAGATCTTAGTGTTCTAGTAGATTACAGTATGCTTGACATAGAGCAGTGTTTCTCCACCCTGGTCCAGGAGTACCACTGCCCTGCATGTTGTAGATATGTCCCCGCTCCAACACACCTCAGTCTAATGAATGGGTCGTTATCAGGCTTCTGAGAAGATTGACAACGACCCGGTTGTCATTGACAACGACCCGGTTGTCATTCATATGAATCAGGTGTGTTGGAGCCGGGAGACATCTACAAGCATGCAGGGCAGTTGGTTGAGGAGTACTGACACAGTGTTCCAGAGCCATGTAGAAGAGAGTCTCGTCAACTCCGTTAAATCAAACGGACCAGTTTTTCACAGCAATGGCGGATTGTGGAACCCCAAAACAGTTCTCGGAAGTTAGCCGCAAATGGTAAAAAATACCATAGAAATTATATTAATGTAAATCGATGCATTTATTTAATACTAATTACCAAAAATTGCAGTAATGTTTCTGTCTGTATCTATTTAAAATTGCCTACCAAGCTTTTCCTGGAACTTGTTTTGCAACTCCGTGAATGACGTGACTCTGTTCTACATGGCTCTGGAGTGAGCTGCGTAAGATGCAGACGCCAAGGGGCACTGCTGCGGTGCCCCTTGGCGTCTGCCCGACACCGACGTGCGTCTTGTCGTGGGCCTGTGCGTCCAGCTTCCCAGGCACAAGGCGGTGGTGGTGCGGCTCAACGACACGGACGACAGCGACTCTGACGTGGACGCCTGCAGCGCCACGCAGGCCGTGTTCGGAGGCCTGGAGTTCATGATCAAGGAGGCCAGGAGGACCGCGGAGGTGGGTGGCCTTTAAAGTCGTGCTATATGACTTTCTGCCACTAGATGTAGCACTATAGAAGCAGCATCTACGACTTGTGTAGCACGTGCCAGTAGTCGGGCATGTCATCCACCACCGATTGTAAGCAAACAATGTTCTATTAGAATAGTTACAGCATCGTTTCATGATTATTACTACCGTTGCCATGACGTCATGTCGTCATGGCAACTACCGTGTCAATATGGGTCCTGTGGACCCACTGCCCTGCATGTTTTAGATGTCTCCCTGCTCCAACACACCTGATTCACATGAATGGGCCGTTATCAGGGTTCTGCAGAGCTAGATAACGACCTAATTTGAATCAGGTGTGTTGGGAGACCTCTGGCCTAAATAATAAAGTGCTTAATACATAAGAGCAGAAAGGATTTCATACTGTTTATTAATTAAAACGGGCACTGTTTTAAGTAACATGTTCCAGTGGTATGCAAATATATGTAGGTAATTCCGTGTTATTTCTTGTTTTGTTTTATTTTATCTTTGCTGTGTTTTGACGTTCTCGCCAGTAGATGTTGTCAATCGCCACACAGGGTAACGGGATAATCGTTGGTTCTCTATTCTAGGCTACAAAGCCTAAGGGGCCACCTGCGTCTGAGAAGGAGAACAACCCCATGAAAATGCCTGAGGCCCTGCCTGATGCCAAGAAGACAGAGTACCGGCTGCTGAAAGAGGAAATAGCAAGGTACTGTACCACACTTGGTGAGGTGTAACCCTACATGGGAAGGCTTTACATTTACCCTCTGGCTGTGGAACAGTTTCAGATGGTTTTTACCTGAGCCTATGTTAATGATGATTCTGCTTGTAACGATGCAACTTTAACTGGGACGTGTACATATTTAAAGTTGTTGTTGCGTGTGTCGATCTTGCTGTTTTGGCTTCAGACGCGAGCAGCACCCTCCTGCGTTTGAAAACGCCTGACTCGCGTCTCACTTCCAGGCGTTCGATCTTCTGATTCCGTTTTCCAGTCTCTTTGAGTTGTGGCGATGGTGACTCTAATGAAACAATTTCTGACTATTATTATTTACAACTAATGAAGCATTTTAGAGATCTGTTCTCTATTGAGAGAGTACACTGAAAATAATATCTAAATACTGAATGAGACTGGAAGCCATCTTGCAACATCAGCTGACTCCAGCTGAACAATGACTTTTTCTCCTTCTCCTGACTTCTTCTCCTTCTCCTCCTGACTTCTCCTCCTTCTCCTCCTGACTTCTCCTCCTCCTCCTGCTGACCGGGTGCAGCCGGGAGAAGCACCGTACGCTGAAGGAGCTGGGCCACAGCCCACAGAGCGAGGCCTCCCCGACCGCATCCGACTCCGAGGCCGACTCCACGGCCAAGGCCGCTGCGGAGCTGCAGCTCAGCCAGGCGGAGGACCAGATGGAGAAACACAGGTGAGTGCACACGGAGCCGGATGGGGGAAGGGGGCACATAAATGGCTCTTCACTGTGTAGTAGTAGAGAAAAGCAGTGCTTTATTTACTCATTTACGTTAAGCAGTAACCGTAGCTTACGTAATTACTAGATTCACAAGGCATGAAAGTAGCCAGACCTGTGTCGTTAACGTTATTCTAATTCGCCCGTATAAGTTTAACGTCCGGCTTGGTCAAAATCAAAATACCTCTCCTGTCAAGCAGGCGGGTCATGGGGCAAGTAAAGGCTGGCTCTGCGAGTGTACAATATGGCCAATTGCAGCTAGCGCGCTAGTTGGGCTCAACAGTTCCTCTTCCCGCAGGGCCATGCTCCATAAGGACGAGGCCATCCTGAGGCAGCTCCTCCAGCAGGAGCTGAAGAAGCGCGAGTCCCTAAAGGCGGCCGAGACCAAGGTGGCCAAGCTGAAGGAGCAGCTGCTGGCCTCCGAGAAGGTCGTCACAGCCAACAAGATCCTCCTGAAGAAGCTGCAGGAACAGGTGTGTGCAGGGGTAGACGAATATGTCCACTGGCCGCTCAGGCCACCAAGCCAATTTTATTACTGACCAAAATTACTAGTTAGTAACAGTAACAAGTAACAGTCCCTTTAAAAAAAAAAAAAAAAAAAAAATCTTTACATTTTGTAGTTTGTCACTCACCACATCTACACATCTATTTCTTATACATTTGTACTATAATTTCACGAAGTTCTCTTCTTTTCTGTTTTTTTAATCACTCAAAATACAATCTTTGACATTTAGGATTTCTTTTGTCCCCGCTCTCTCCCCGTAGGTGCACCGTGTCGAGCACCGCCTGGCTATCAAGAAGAGCCTCACGGTGAAGCTGGACAACGAGCTGGCCCAGGCCCAGAGGGCCGCCGGGAGGGGGCTCAAACGATGGGCGGACCCCAACCAAGCCCCCGTGAGTGGCCCCCCCTCTCTCAGGAGACCCTCCTGGCTTCACGGGGAGCGCTGGCCTTTAAAGTGGCGCTATGTGACCTTCTGCCACTAGATGTCACACTAGAGCTCCAGCATCTCACACCTAAACACACGTCTTGTGGACCGACCACACACACACACACACACACACACACACACACACACACACACAGCACCCACCTCAACTATGTAAACAAAGAACAGAGGAGCTGTGATGTCATTCTCTGCTCAGGACTCCATTGCTCCACTATATGTTCTCATAGACAATAGTTGTTTGCCGCTATACTCATGTTTGCATTCCTCAGCCCGGCAAACTGGCGCGTGTGGACGGCGCCCCGCGCGGCTCGGAGCGCCACTTTGCGGAGCTGATCGCCCAGAAGCAGCGGTTGCAGCGGCTGGAGTCAGAGTACGCCCTGAAGATCCAGAAGCTGAAGGCGGCTCAGGCGCTGCACAACCGCGGCCCCGCCCCGGTCGAGCCCCCTGCTGCGCTGCCGCCGCCTCTGCCCCTGGCGGCGGCGCCCGCCTCCTCCCTACCCAGCCACCGCCGCCCGCTCCGGGATCAGACGCCGCCCCCGGTCCCGGTCCCGCCCCCGTCCAGCCCCTTCCCGCTGCCCCAGCCCTCCCTGCACGACCTCACGCAGGACAAGCTGGTGCTGGGCGGCGAGGACGCCGCGGAGCCCGGCGACGGCGAGATTCCTTCCGCGGCCGCCGTCGCCGCCGGCAGGGGCGCCCGCAGGCGCTCCTTGCGCCGCTCCGGCTCTGGCTCCTTCACCAAGCCCAAGCTGGAGCAGACGCCGGTGCAGAAGGACGCTCCCCGGCAGCCGGCCTCCTCCGCCGCCCCCAGGACCAAGGCGGGCAGCCCGGGACCCTCGCAGGCCTTCACCGGCCTGGACGTGGAGGCGCTGAGGCAGAGGCACCGGCGGCAGCCCGGCCTGCAGGACATCTTGCTGGGGGAGCTTCAGAGGGTGGGGCAAGACGTGCAGACGCCCCCCGGGAAGGTAATTGTACCCCTCTTCCCCTCAGCCTGAAGCTACCAGACCCACAGTTCTGTGAGAATATCTGCTGTGGTTGATCCAACAGTTTCTGACCAATTACGTGAATGCTTGCACGCCGCTACAATACGTTTGCCAATGGCGCTTGGCAACGGGCAGGCCAACGGTCTCCAAAGAGAGGGGGTGGGTTTTCGGGGTGTTTATCTGCGAAGTCTTTACATCTTTTCTTCTTTTTTTTTATTTTTTATTGCTCTTGTTGCAACTCGGCAGCTTTAAGAGACTTGACCTGTTTTTCAGTGTAGTCTGAGGGACTGTGTGTTAAAGGTGCACTGTCGCTTGGCTGTGCAGGTCTCTGTGGTGGAGGAGGACACCATCGCATGCCAGGGAAGAAATGCAGAGCCATCGGTTCCCTTCGGCCCATATCGCAGCCCTCTCCTCGTCTTCAAATCGTACAGGTATTAACGCTCTGTCTTTCTTTATTTTGCAATGTTTTTACAGAAGTAAACTACATTTGTTTCTTCCCTCTTTTTTAATTTCAGGTTTAGTCCATATTACAGAACCAAGGAAAAGCTGCCGTTGAGTTCGGTGTCTTACAGTAATACGGTGGAACCAAAGAAGTGCTTCTGTCGGTTTGATCTCACCGGCACGTGCAACGACGACGACTGCCGATGGTGAGTGTTGAACCTTGACCCTCCCCCGCTACCGGCCAAAACATGCCCACCTTTGCCCTTTGCCTCGTGTCGACATGTGCTTCCTGTTTGTCCGCGCTCCAGGCAACACATGAGGAACTGCACCCTGAGTGGCAATCAGCTGTTCCAGGATGTTCTGTCCTACAACCTGTCCCTGATTGGCTGTTCAGAGACCAGCTCTGATGATGAAGTCCGTGCTTCTACAGGTTGGCTTTCAATATACATACAAATACATTTATTTATTTATTTGATATTACATTTTTGCCAAATGTTTTGACACTCAGTTTACATTTATGTATTTTGAATGTTAAAATAAAGAGGTTCATCAGTGAAGTAACAGTTTAGTACAATCTAATGTATAGCCTTCCAAACTGATTACTGTTATGTATAATGCAATGTCTTAATGTTTTCTTTCAGAAAAGTATATCAAAAAGTTGTTTGGCACTAACAAGGACCGCATGGGAATAGACCAAAAAGCTGTTCTTCTTGTGAGCAAAGTGAATGAAAGCAAGCAACATGGTGGGTGATCTTTTTTTTCTTTTCCTTTTAAAGTAGACAGCTTTTATGTCTAAGACGTCTTTGTTCCAGTAACACTGGGTATGTCCAAATTGGCAAACGAAGGCTCTGAACATGTTGCCAATGTGTTCGCTAAAACATGTTGCCAACGTGTTAGCTAAAACATGATAGCTAAAACATGTTTCCAA
>JAODTR010012352.1:0-28014 GCA_025399935.1 Amblyopsis rosae | reverse complement strand
GAGTTCTTCATGGGGGTCTTCTGAACCATTCTTAGTCTGGCCCCTCCCCTGAGACCACTTTGCCTTGGGAGACCCTATCAGGAGCACAAGGCTCCAGACAACACAGCCCTCAAGTTCATGGGGGCACCCAAACCTCTCCACCACGATAAGGTGATGGTTCCCGGAAAGGTGGGTCAAACGCGTTATATATAAATTAGTTATATGGTCACATCACTGTAAAATGGTGATGCTTTATTCATGCTGAGAATTATAATATCGCCTCTATTGCAACGAACGTATGAATCCATCCACCAAGGTCAATATGATGTGCCCTTCGCCTGGTTTCATAACCACGTCGTAGGCTATAAGGTAAAAGAGAGCTTTCACAGCCATGTGTTAAGATGTAATTACTTTAATATTTACTGTGATCACAGCCCTTTGAAAAAGGCTGTGTTTTAAAAACTTGTTGGCAGGTGATTGGACAAACCTGTGAACCAGCAGTTGTTGAATAAAACTATTGCCTGTCGGGAGAAGAGTGAAAACATTTTCCATAGAGAAAAGTGGTTCATGCCGTTCTTTGCTCTGCTAATATATCTGACGCTATTGCAGTATATACATTAACATGTTTAGGGTTAACTAGGGTTAAGGTTGTTTCCGTCTCGCGTTCGACGTCTGTTTACCTAAACCATGCCCATAACTATCGGTACAGCGCTGATTGGTCCACACATTAGGTTGACTGGACTGAAGCACAAGGATTTTAAGATCTCCAGACTGGTTCTCGGGGTGAAGTCAAACTGCGAGATCGGGATGGTCTCACTAAGTTTACATTAGCATGCTTGAAGAAATAAAGGCAGGGACCCTTCTCATGGTTTCATCTATTTTTTCCTAAAATATATTTTTGTCCAGTTGATGGTTATGGTGTGTTGTATGAAATGAGAACCTGTTAATGCACTTCATAGTACTATATAAAACTGTTTTGTTACAAAGCTGTTATTTTAAGTCTTTCAACCTTTCATATCTTGCAGGAGGTATTTTGTGGATATGAAAACCTTGAAAGATCACTTCAAAACTAAAGCGCACAAGAAAAGGTAATCTCATACATAGAATTTTATATCATGTATTATCATGTATAGTCCATCAGAATATCATAACTGAACTGCTGTCTCCATCAAGGTTGAAACTGCTCAGAGAGGAACCATATACCCAGGCAGAGGCAGAAAGGGCAGCAGGTATGGGTTCCTACATCGCCCCAAAAGCTGTGGAAGTTAAGACACAGCCTGCCGAAGAGGATATGGACCTTAAAGCTTAACCGATTAACTCATTGGTTTGATTACCGATCCACCAAATCAATTATATTCCTTGTGGTTGACTGGCATGTGCTATTAATTGCTGTTTTTGACATGACAACTATTCTGGCATTCAAACCTATTTTTAGACCAAGGCTCATTAAACCAGCAACATGAAATCATATTGAAATAGTGTGTTACAACCATATAACTATATGGTTACAGCACTGTACAATATGTAAATATGTGTAGGGTGAAATGTACATTTTGTAAATGCAAATAAACTGGAGTGAAATGCTTTTATGTTGCAGAACAAGCTTGTTTAATATGCTCAAGAATGAAAATGAATTTCCTTTTTATCTGTATATCTTTATTATAAGGTGATTAAATATGTTATATTGATCTGACTACTGATCCATTTTAGTAAGAGTAAAAAAATCCATCTAGCATAATGTTTTATCTGACCAAGTAATACATTCACTCTAGTGTCTACTGGCCCTTTAAGACTGGCTACAGCACCACCCCCCACTTATGTCGTTGACAGGATGTGGGGAAGAAATCTGGGTCTCAACATTTACAGCTGTTGCCAGTGTGTGGTGGTGGTGGTTAGGAAATTGGGCTGCTGATAAAATAATGTCCCATGTATTTAGATGCACTATCGGTATTAATACTTTCTGATGATATCCGATGTTCATATCGTCTGAAAATCTGTAGTGTTCTGGGATGGCTGCTGACGTTGATAAGATAAAGCCCAAGGACATCACCCTTTCTCCGGAGAATGGGCATCGACAAGGGAAATCTGAAAGTGTTGCTCTTCACTTTGGCAACAGAAAGAGATCTTGGCTGAGAGTAATGTGGTCTGTGGTGATGGTCACTGCCGTTCCTGTACTAGCTTTTGGGATAAAGCATTATCAGGATGCACAGTTTATCATGCGTCACGTAAGTATAGCCTATATGTGCACAATGAATAGCCTACAATTGTTACTGGGTAGTTTGAAGAATGAAAAATATGCAGCTGTTCCACTGCAACCTCTATTCAAATTGTTTTATTGTGTACTGCCACAAAGCCCTTTTCAACTAGTTTTAAGAGTAACTAAAAAATATATTGTAATTTGCAAGTATGCTATTTTTTGCCACGCAGAACAACCAACACTGCTGCATTAACCAATTGTTTTATTGGGGGTGCGGGGGCAGCTGTTAAACTCAACCCATGTAGTGGAGCATAAGTACATTGTACACTCGTGCCTTTCCTCCATTGTCCAGGCGCTAGTAGGCACGCATTCACAGTGAGGGTGGTCTCCCAAAACATTGTTGAATTGTGACTGAGCTAGGCGAAATTACCTTCAGCTCTACATCATGCTTTTTTTTTTTTACATTTTGAAATAAAAATGCAAGATTATATAGCCTAGGATATTGGTGTTTTTATTCAGGTGTGTATGTCAAATCTGGCACTTCCAATATGCCATAGTTGTCCCATTTTTTGTTTTTCAACCCAATAGGAAGAGAGTTTAAAAATACTAGGAGCAGAGGGTCTTTTTGTCTTCTCCTCTTTGGACACAGACCATGACCTGCTTCTCAGTCCTGAAGAGTTTAAACCTATCGCAGAGAAACTCACAGGTATGTTGAACCTTACATCATGACCTACATCAATAATGTGCAGTGGTCTCATAATTCTTTCCACAGCTAATTAGGCCTACTATACATTTTTGATTTGTGCAACTTGCCTTTATCAGGGATTACACCTCCAGTGGATTCTGAGGAGGAAGCTATTCTAGACCCTAATGGAGAAACTCTGACCTTGGAGGCCAAAATGCAACCTCTCCTGCTTGACACCATGACGAAAAGCAAGGACGGTTTCCTTGGGGTAAAATTATAGAACTGAAAAGGCTGTCAAGATGTTTTAAGTGTTTGCCTCCCCCCAAATAACCTGCTAATAAAACATAACAGAAATATAGATGATTACAATTATTAAAATGGCCACTGTTTCTTCTTCCAGGTGACCCACAGTTCCTTGAGCGGGCTGCGATCTTGGAAGAGCCCAGCAGTGCCTTCATCTACCTTCTCCGCCAGCCAGTTCAGGGCATTCCTTCCCCGAAAGACCAAAAGTGCAGTGGGAGATACGTGGTGGGTGATTCCTAGCGAGCTCAACATCTTCACTGGGTACCTGCCCAATAACCGCTACCACCCTCCGACACCCAGGGGCAAAGAGGTATCTTCAAAGCCCATTCGCTCTAATGTTTGCACGAGTATACGGCAAACAGCCCGACAGCATTTTTCTCTCCCTCTGCAACAGGTGCTGATCCATTCTTTACTGAGTATGTTCCATCCCCAGCCCTTTGTTAAATCACGATTCGCACCTCAAGGGACGTCGGCATGCATCCGTGCGAGCAACGACTTTTATTATGACATCGTCTTCAGGTAAGGAGTTCCATTCGGATTCAGTTCAATGCAGCTTTTGATCTTTCTGCACATATTTGGATACATCGGAATGGCAATTTCATTAGTATACATTTCCTTTCAAACAAATAGGACCGCAATGATCCTATCAGATGTTTGTAATGCCTTGTGATTGACAGCCAGCGTGTGTACAAAATACATATTCAGTGTTAGAACTATACTAGCCTATGAGTTTACTGCACAGTAATTAAACATTTTTGTAGATTACTGAAATGGATGTCAGAGCGACCAGGTTAGTCATATGGAATATTCTGCCCATAGAAAACTACAAACTAGGAGCAAATATGTCAGACGGAATTATTGAATGTAGCAAAATGTTCCTTCAGTCTGATTAACAGGCTAAAATGCTTATTATTTTAAATAATAATAATTATTATTATTATTATTCAAAACATTTTTCTTCAGATAA
Organism: Amblyopsis rosae; assembly: GCA_025399935.1. Classification (NCBI taxonomy): domain Eukaryota; kingdom Metazoa; phylum Chordata; class Actinopteri; order Percopsiformes; family Amblyopsidae; genus Amblyopsis; species Amblyopsis rosae. Next base: position 23,883 of record JAODTR010012352.1, on the reverse strand, counting down.
TGTATCAAATATTTACATTGAATTTCTTACTCTGTCACCATCATAGGATTCACGCAGAATTCCAGCTGAACGACATTCCTGACTTTCCCTTCTGGTTTAGTCCAGGCCAGTTCACTGGTAACGTTGTGCTCTCCAAGGATGCATCACATGTTCGCCACTTCCATCTCTATGTCCCCAATGACAGGTTGGCACTGTGGATACACACCGTCATATTAGAGCCCGACCGGTATATTGGGGCAGGGACAATACAGTCAAACTAACTGTAAAATGTGGAAAAATTGCAGAGCAGCGCAGTTACTTTAGTTGAGAATGTGGAATAATGATGCATGTATGTGCATGAAGGCGTATTATCTTTGGCACTTCTCATTGATAACCATATTTGAGGGATCCATCCAAAATGTGTGTGCAAATGTCATGCATTTATTTGAAAAAAAATATTCTAATATCTTACTAGAATAGTACGGGTGTGACACTGTCTCTCTGGCACCAAGGTCTCTCAACGTAGACATGGAGTGGCTGTATGGAGCCAGTGAGAGCAGCAACATGGAAGTGGACATCGGTTACCTGCCACAGGTACAGTTGTAGCTGTAATACAAACTGGAGTTGTTTCTAACGGAATTATACGAATTTAATTGTATAAAAGCCTATTTTGAAACTAAAACTAGTTAAGTTACAGTAGACATTGCGGTGAGGATATATTATTTATTTAATATATATATATATAATAATTATGAAAATAATGCATTTAATTTCAGGACGCTTTTCAAAACACTCAAAGACATCTTACATTGTACATAGGCAGATATATATATATATATATATATATATATATATATATATATAACATAACATATTACAGTTTTGGACTTTTGAATACTTGTATATTCTAAATAAGGATATGGTAAATAAATGAATTGAACTGTCGTGGACACACAGCTGGAGCTCCAGGCCACCAGCCCCTCCACGCCGTCCTTCATCCAGGACAGGGAGGGCAACATCATAGACAGTCGGGGCGAGGGCAGCGACCCCATCCAGTTCATCTTCGAGGACATTCACTGGACCTCAGAGATCAGCAGACAGGAGGCAAACCGGCGTCTGGAGGTCACCTTCTACCCCTTTAAGAAGGTCATTGTCTTTATAAGCTACTGTTGGTCTTTATGCACGTGCATACATATAGTCTTCTCTGGTTAAACAGATTGTATTTATTACTTTTTTTGTTGGATTCTACCATCATGTTGTTTATTCAGTGTGCTTGAGTTAAATAAGTACCTGGGAATGTCCTGCCAGCCCAGATGGTGCCACATGTTCACACTAGGAGTCACCTAGTTCCTTCCTAATATAAATAAGTAAATAACCGTATAATCTATGCTTGATGCAGCAGGGTGCGCTCGTGTATGCTATAACGTCTTTTCACCGTTTAGGCTACAATTCTGTGCTCCTTTTGAACTGTTTGTTGATTCACCTCATGCTTGTGTATGTAGGTACCCTACCTGCCGTTTTCTGAAGCCTTTGAGCGAGCGCAAGCAGAGAAGAAGCTGGTCCACTCCATTCTGCTCTGGGGGGCGCTGGATGACCAGTCCTGCTGAGGTGAGCTGAAGGCGTCGTACACGACAACGAATGCACTTTTAATAATGTCCACAACATAATGGAGGAGCTCAAAACGCAGCAGATTTTCAATGCACGTTGGCATGGCATTCTTAGCCTGGCTCCGCCCGACTATGCTCAGTCTGGAAACTCTGTTCACAATAGCGTTCTCACAGCTGGCGGCCCAATCGGTGTGGGTTAGCGAGGTGACGTTTAAGTCAAGCATGTTTTGAAATGGTGGTAGAGCTAGATGAGGCGATCAAAACAGTAGCAACGCTGATTGGTTCGGCGCCGTCCAATAGTTTCAAAATTAATTAAAGAAACGACACAATGGAGCGTGGCCACACCCATTCAAAGTGAATATGGTCCGGTTACACCAGGATATGGCATTTGTTGTCTTTTTTAACTTTTTGAGTACATTGTTTTAGTGATTTGTTAGGAGCCATATGTTGAACTCTGTTTGTGGATGAATGACAATAAACAAGAGCTTGGAATATCTACCCTCCACACCTCTCTAGGTTCGGGGCGAACTCTCCGGGAGACCGTCTTGGAAAGTTCGCCCGTCCTGGTCCTGCTCAACCAGAGCTTCATCAGTAGCTGGTCCCTGGTCAAGGAGCTGGAGGACATGCAGGTGGGGAGCCATGCACGCGCACGCACATGCGCGCACACACACACGATGGCCACAGCATGTTGTCAGGGTAGAGATGGAGAAAGTGAGATTTCAACTTACCCCCCAACACACACACACACACGATGACCACAGCATGTTGTCAGGGTAGAGATGGAGAAAGTGAGATGCAATGTTTTGTTTAAGATAGCAGAAACACGTAATTACACATTCATTACAATGTCCTCCCAGAAACAGCCATTCCAGCTTTTAATTGTGTGTCGGTGTATGGGCCAGTCAGGCCAACCTCACTGCACAAGAGAACACAATACCAGACTTAATGTTTCTCTACCCACAGTCCTACAGTTATTCTGTTTAAAAACAAATTTTGATTAACTTTTACAAAAAAATTTGTTTTTATGACTCGAAATCCCCCCATGAATCCGTCTGTTTGAAAATATGAGAATAGCTAGCAAATATGCTGAGTAACTTCTACCATATTATGTCAGAATATCGTCTGCTTTTTCACATTCACCAGGCTGATGAGAAGAACCCTGTGTTGAGCCAAAAAGCCAGACTACACCTGGAGAAGTACAACTTCCCAGTGGAAATGATGGTGGCGTTACCCAACGGCACCATTGTAAGTGCCACCCTAAGTGTTAAAGCCTCTGTATACCCACAGAGGTGTTTGGTTAGTATGGCTTATTAGAACGTGTGCTCCTGTTGACGTTAGGTTCACCACATCAACGCTAACCACTTCCTCGACGAGACAGCCATGAAGCCAGAAGAGGAAGGAGCCACTTTCAGCTTCTCTGGGGGCTTTGAGGACCCATCTACATCAACATACATCAGCTTCCTCAAGGAGGGGTTAGAAAAAGCAAGAGCGTTAATGGAACTGTAGTGTGTGTGTGTGTGCGCACACGCGCATGATTATCTGGAGCCTAGATTAGAGGGTATTACAGAAATTCTTGTGGATATTTAGTAGTTATCAACATTCACAAATAACCCACCTTTTATAGGGGGACGTGTGTTCTAGATTTCTGGCATCTCAAAACGTTATTTTTTTCCAAGATGTTTTCCTCTTTTCTTTTCCTTGATACACTTTCTCGCATATGTATTTTGTTCTCAGCCATTACAATCATATTCACAGGTACTTAAGGTTGTTTTTCTGCAAAACATATGTTCTCTTAAAGGCATAGTTAGTCATTTTCGAGAACGCTTGCTAACAACATCACTCCGCTGCACCACTCCACACATCGTAACGCATTCTGAAGCAAAGCGTAGTGCTACGGCTTTGTTGATGTGAGCGGTTTTTGCCACTTTATGCTTACGTTCCTATTTACAGTGCCCAAAGAACGCACAGAGAACAGTGAGATAGCGAAATGCGAGGATTTCAAGGCTATACAAAACCAATCTAGACATTTTTAGGATCTGGTTTTATTGTGCTTGTACCTTGCCCACAGATTCAATCTGAGAAACGGAAAAGTAACATTTAACGTTTTCATTTTAGTCAGTGATATTTATGCAATATTTAGAGAACAGTCCATTGTCTGTTACAGATCTTTTTTATTTATGGTATATTGTGGTTGCTGCTAAGAAGACCTATGGACTGTGATGGCCCAGTAGTTCCCTGTTGTTCAGCATTAGCAGTTTGTGAAGACTTTGCCTGAAAGCTTTAAATGGGCTGGGCAAGGTCCGATGTCGTTGCTATGGTCACAACATGGAACAAAACTGCCCAGTACCCAGAGGGAAAATGCAGCCCAAAAAGAATTGGAAGGTGGCAGATAGAATATTTTTCTGTATTTGCAATGTGAAACCAAATAGTGCGTTGAGTGTGAATTTTACATGGTTGGGACATCGTCCATGATGTGACCACCTATATTTTACAGCTAGTTGAACACTAGCGAGACGAGCTGTCAACATTAACAGTTATATATTTGTGTAATTTCAGGCAATGCTTTAAATCACTGGCCAAAAATTATAGAAAGTGATGTAAACAAAAGGGGGGTAAGAATAGTACCTAGTATTAACTCCATATAAAAGCTAAACAGGTAATTGGACAATGGAGTTATTGTGTATAGTTTCACATTATTACTGGTATTAGTTAACTACTCCACAACATAACTAATTTAAATTTCCTTACATCTCACAAAGTACAAGAATATATAATTATTTGAAATAATTGTGTTCTGTAATTGACAGCCAGTCATTTAAAGCATTAAAGTACCTCATTTACTGTATATTGTCTCTGTGATATTTTATATGGTCAAAACTCTAAACAGACAAGCTTATGTTGCAATTTATCTTTGTTATTCTGTCTTGATTTACATTAATACTCGCTTTACTTTCCTTGTAACTGCCTATATAGAAAGGAGTCCCTGAAGACTTAAAGAACAATGACAAGTTGTTAAATGCTAACAGAGCTAATGATGTAAATCAAAACTCAATAATTAAAGATCACATTTTGTAAAAAGGAATGTAAACAATGCTTATTGGTACTTTCTTTTTACAGTTTTTATAGCTTTAAGATAATACCTGGCCTTGCTCCATATTAAAACATTTCTTGGAGCCTTTGGGGAATTGCCCAAAAGTGCCAAACATTATGCGAAGTGAAATAAAAGTTTGTTATAATAAGGCTGTGATATCTTTGTCAGAATCAAGCATACAGTATTCACACACAGCAAAAAATGGTGCTTTCACAAGACTGTGTGCTGACGTTATAATAACAGTGCTTATTTTATTACTATTAATATTATCTACAATATACAATCATACTATTTACCATGGATAGATATTAACCTGTCAGATTATTATTGAAAGGTTATTAGGGTGCAAGAGCACGTGCTTTTTGTTAGGCACTAAATTCACAACATAATACAGTATGCTCAACTTAAAATAATGCTGAACAATCATAAGAAGCTCTAATTGCATTGTTCATTACAGACCTATTGCATTTCTCCTCTACGGTAAAAATGTAAGTAACGTGAATTAATTTTTTGCTAATATCACTTTCCGTTGTGCTTGTAAAATAGTGGCCTTGCACATGCATATTGTCTTATAAACAACTAAAGTTAGGATAATGTGCAATTGATCACAAGCCTTCAGTATCAATATAGACCAGAGCCATGGAAAGAGAGAGTTACGCCAACTTAAGTTCTGATCACATGGTTCATGGAGAGGTAAACCTGATGACACAAATGTTCCAGGAAGTGCTTAATGGGAAATTTGAATTGATATATACAGATATATAACTAAGTAATTATTAGTTAATAAATGCACCGATTTACATTTACAATATAATGTATAGGGTCCTTTAATATTTTCGGCTAACTTCCGGCAACTATAAGGCGCCATGATCCGCCATTGCTGTGAAAAAAACGTTCCATTGGAGTAAACGGAGATGACGCGACTTTCTTTACATGGCTCTGGTCTATATTAATCACACTTTTATAAGGAGGGGTAATAGACACTACTAAGTAATAAATATTCATACTAAAAGGTGTAATCTACAAAAGGTTACAATGCTTTTTATAAGCAGTATTTCAGTGCAAACTGGTGAAACTACTGCTTTCCCATTCAAAAATCAGGGTTTGGCTTTTGGATCGTTGAACTTGCGCAAGTCAGCATATTTTGGTTTGCAAAACCACAGGAATGAGCTAACTATTAAATATGCCATTTACTACAACCTACTCAGTGGCACCAAGTTGTCCAAGTTTCATATTTGTTCAGTAGAGTACCATCTGCTTAAATACACAAGACCGGGTTACAGTAAATCCAATGATTTGTAGGTGACATGTAAGTCAATCTCATTACTGTCCTCGCCGAGGCTGATGATGTGACCTATCGACCAGCCTTCTTAGGTAAAAGTCCACACCTCCAACTCCATGATACGGAAGTCGTCGGTTTCTGACAGACAGCAGTTGTTGAAAGTGTAGCATGGGCTACTCCGACCCAGACAGAGCGTCTCGTCCAACCATAAACCAAAGTGACCACTGAGAGGAATAGAGAGATATATAATCAGACAACAAAGAAAAACAAGATATCCCTGATTTTCCATTTCGCTGTGTATTACCTCCCTCCACCTATGGCAAAGGAATCCATGTCTCCCTTAATGAAGAAAGTGTTCTCTCCTGTCCATCTGAAGCACTGTGGACATAATCAGTGAAACTTCAATATCTCGCTTTTAAGCAGTAAATGTAAAGAAAATGTATTTAACTAGGGATGGCACGATCCAGTTTATTCAGTCCTGATACCAATACAGATACCAGCACGGCTGAGTACCGATCTGTGCTGATACCGTACCGATATCGAGTACCGAGCCGATTCCAGTGATAAATTAAGTTTTAAGTTAAGTTGCAAAGTAAATGACAGCCCATCTCTATTCTAGGACTTAGATGCATTTTATAAACCTGCTGCTGACAGTGTGGTCTGGGTAGGTTAGAAATGGCTTATGTTTGACAGTAGACCTACGCGTGTACATTCATTTATTTGGATTAGCCCCATGGATCGGTTACAACTGTCCAATTATCACCGATACCGATCCAGCTATTTAAGTCAGTATCGGACCAATTTCCAATCTTAGTATTGCATCGGTGCCATCCCTAAATTTAACCCAAAACTTTGCACTTTGGTGTCTGCAACAGCATTGTACGGTTGTGTGATTGTTTCGTTTGGTTTTAACCGACCAGACCTGGCTGTCGCTGAGCTGACCTTAAAGCGAGGGTGAAGCATGAAGAGGAATGTCTCTCCGGTGCCGTAGAAAGTCTCACTAGGCCGTAGTGGGTGGGACAGGAAGCTTCCAAACATCTATCATGTAGACCACAAAGCAGCAACAAGATAACATCATAACCCATACAACTGCCGAGAGCCTTCTGATGAAACCTCAGATATCTCCCATTCCAATGGGGGGAATAATTACTGTGTTCATGTCCCACCACTATATTGTATAGTACATGTATAGTTTTATTTGGGATTGGGACCAACAGAAAATTATGATTCATTAATAAAAAGTTTCTTATCGCCACCTGCAATCTGGGAGCTACTGTATAATTGAATCGTGGTCATTGAAACTGACAACTTACAATGGCAGGATATGGACAGTTAGGGCAGGGTGGTATAGTGGTCACACAACCTTTGTGAAGGTTGTGAAGGTTGTGTTCGAACCCCGGAGTGGACCTACCTGTAAGCATCCTTGAGCAAGATGCCTAACCCCATACCTGCTCCATGTAATAATTGTACTCATTGTAAGTAGCTTTAGATAAAAATGTCTGCTAAATTACCTAATTGTTATTAGCTGTGAGGTTTACAAGCTGTCTCTAGCAAACCTTTATAATTTATTGAAATTAGAACGACTTCTGTGTCTTACTCTACCTGATCGAGGGCATCCTTGATAACAATGAGTGTGGGGGAGTCTGTGTTGCTGAGTTTGCGGTACAGAGACTTCAGGCTGGATCCGTGGCGAGATGTGCTGTAGGACAGCTGCCAGGTATGACCTATTGTTCTGGGGGGCAACTCAGCATACAGCTAGTAGGGGCAAAAAAAACAAAACAACCCCCAACAACAGTCAAATAAGAGCATAGGTATGTAGTGAAGCAGCAGATAAACGAGAGGAAGTCAAAGCAGGAAAACTGTGTTACGGTTTGGCACAATTTTGACAAAGTACACATAAAAATGTTCTGCTTATGTTTGTATACAGATGATATACGCTCATGCACTGTGGTCCAGGTGTTATTAAGATTTTGTGTGTTTAAGTTAATACATTGTAATCATGCATGCTTACCTCTATAACATGCGACGCTTCTAAAATGCAGCTCTCCTTTACAACATCTGTTAGATATTCTGGGTCTCTGTCGAGGACCACTGACTGCTTGTCGACACTGTCCTCCATCGACACAAGCTAAAAAAACAATTTTCAAAAACCAGATTGTTTGTTGATGTTGATTAACAATAGCCCATTTAGTCTCTCAATAATTAAAATGCAAAACCCTTTATGAAATGAATGATAGTGTTCTCTTTACAAGATGCTGTGGGGTTTTATTGCCCACAATCAAAAATACTAAGAAAAGAAAGTAAAGTTTCTTTATAGAGTGCCTCACAGACAAGGGGTCACAAAATGCTGTACGGTAAATGTAATAAACATTAAAATTAAAAATTAAAAAGGACACACTAACCTCCCAATCTTCTCCAGGGCGACGACATCTCTGGCCAAGGTCGTCTTTAACCTCTTCTTTACTGTCGTCAATTAATACAAAACCCCCTTCGTCACCATCACCCTCTCCTTCCCCCTCAAGGATGCACAGGTCTGGCCGCCACTGGCTCAGGTACGCATAGAGTTCATCCGAGCTACACGGTGGAGAGAAAGCAGACATTTAGAAGGGGCTATATAACCATTAGCTACTGCTTTAAGATAGAAAATAAATAAAAAAATGGGATTAACTGTTTTTGTTTTATGGGTGTGACGGTGCTATTTGTAAAATGTCCCCAGACAGACATTGTTGAAATCATAAACAGAGAGAAAGAATTTAAATGTTAACCTGAAGTAGCCTGTTTTGGGTATCATCTTATCTGGAAAGCAACTCAATGTTTAAAAAAGCATTCTAACAACAAATATGCGTATTCTCTGTCTAAACCCACACACTATCAAAACTAGTGTGTATTGGTGCTCCCGTACCTCTCCTGTGAGAGGGCTAACCAAACGTCTCTTCTGGTCATGGCCTTGGCAGTTCCCAGCATTAGTCCTCCGAGACCTTTTTTCTTCCCTGCTGACTGCTGGACTCGCATGCGGACAAACATCAGGCCCCCAGGACTACCTGACGATAGCCTACAGGCTACCAACACACGCAGACACAAGTAAGAGTACCATAGAGACAGTCAAAAGGCAGTTAGTGTAAGGGCTTGGGTGTAAGAAAGCATCCCTCTGGTCCTCTGCAGGTCCTCTGGACCTCTCTCCCTTTTCTGTAATTGTCTTTGATTTATGCATTGCTCTATATTCTTCTGTACATTTTTGCAATGTGAAATATACTTATATCCTTCAGTTAATTTTGTTGTGTTTATTACTGTATATTATGGTTCTCCATTTGTCCTAGTATAATTGCCTTGATAATGTATGCTACTCTGATGGGTAGGCTTCTTTACAGGGTCTACAAATAGCCTGTCATGTGACCTGACACTGTGTACTGGCACTACACGGTACTTCAGCAAACACACCCACAGCCTGGCTCTTCACGCTCGAGTCTATTCCCGTCTCTTCCGAGTGCGAAGGCTCCGCCTCTCCCCGCGTCCCTGTGCCTTGCCCCTCACCGCAGAGGGTGGCAGCACTGCTCAGAACGGACGCAGGCAGGGCGCCCGCAGACTGCCCCTGCAGCTCCTCTAGTGGGCTGCCAGCTAGTCGGCCCTCGGCCTGGCCCGCCCCCCCGCTCCGGCTCAGAGCCAGGCCGGATCCCGCCTCGGATGTGGTCACCGACTCCAGTGGTGGTGTCTGGGACAATGGCTCCCCCTTGTGGACACGTTTAGACTTCTGAATGCTCTTTTTGCCCTTCCACCTGGAACATGACCATGTTGAGATCTTACGGATACTTCAAATGTCTGTGTGTCTGTGTGTCTGTGTGTGTGGACCGGCTATATAACAGTACATCAGCGCTGCATACGTACCTGTGCTGGGCGGAGTCGATGTAAACATGGCTGATGTCAGAGAAGAAGGAGACGGACGCCACACAGTCGACAGAGCACGACAGGAGGTACTCCTCCCAGCCGTGCTCCATCACCAGAGGATGTGTCTTGCAGGGGTCAAAGAAAATCTTGTTAGAGGTCACCAGCAAGATACCGGACACCACGCCCTGGGAGGGACAGACAGACAGAGAGAGGGAGAGAGAGAGATAGATAGAGTTAATGTTGCAGACTACACCCACCATTAAACCAATAAAACAGTGTTTATAATTTGGGCCAGACTGCTGGCTCGCAGGTTCGTCACATCAGATGCAAAGTATTGTTTTGAAAGCACCTGCCCTCTTGAATCCGTTTCAATGGACGGCTCCCCAGATGGATGTGTCTAACAGACACAGCCACTGTATCTGGTCTTGTTAGGTTAATAGTTTGGGCCCCTTGCACACACATTGCATATGTCTATTGTACTGCATATGTCTATTGGAAGACACTGGTGCTGCTATTCCAGGTGGGACCCAGGGATATTCTCCACACCCACCTTGCAGTCGGTGATGTAGCGACATAGGAGTTTGAGGTACGGCAACGCCTCTGCCCCCTCCCCCCGGGAACACTCCGGGGGGAGGGTCAGTAGGCACAGTTGTCCATCAGGCAACGGTACCGTCTCCACGTCCTGTCAGAATGACAACAAAATGGTGGAGACCCATAATATTGAATCAAGATAGCAACAATGTTTTGTGTTTTAAACAAGTAAAAAAAAAAGCCAATTTCTTGCATTGAATATATTTCAACTAAATGCAATATAAGCATCGTAAATTTAATGACAACAAAATGGCGGAGACTCATAATGTTGAATCAAGACAGTTGAAAAATGTTCATGCTTTGTCCAACACTTTTCTGTGTTTTAAACAAATAAACAAGAACAATTAACACATTTAAAATAAATGTAATATAAGCAACTTGTAAACAATTCAAAGAAAAAACATAGCTTTTAAGTCCGTCAGTGTACACTTCTAATCTAATAGCATGAAGCACGCCTGTGTTCTGACTCAGCAACAATACAGTGCAGTATATACTGTAGCAATAGAGAAGTACTGATTATCTGACTTTAAAAAGCAGTCGACCAGGCCAGTAAGCTTAATGTTCATATTTACAGACCTGCACTGAATTACTACTTACTAACACAGACACAGACACAACTTACCAGTAGTTTGTCATATTCTGCTTCTGGTGAAATGGAGTACGGGCTAGCAGAGTGTGTAGTCACAGAGGTTTGAGCATTTTCTGACTCTGGGGACAGCCACAGTTTAGGATCACTGTCCAAGTTCAGTTCTGATAGAGAAGAAGCTTCAGTCTTTCTCCCCTTTGGAGCACAGGTTTCCTTTAAATTGGAAGCCATAACAAGAATGCATCTCTTAGGCATAAACACGTCATACACCAAAAAGATTATCTCCTAGCCAGAGTAGCTAGTTCCTCTTTCTACTGGATTATAGCTTCCACAAGTTATTTTTTAGCTCAAGCAGAAGGCAGGGAGGGAGTGGGGCAAAGGACATGTTTTGCATTGCAAATCAATTTTAGAAGGCCATGAAACTACAGTGAAAGCAACTGTCATTTCTGTGTCATCTGGCAACATTTAGGGTCTAAGCAGTCGGAATGCAATTCAACATACATATTTTTCAGTTATTCTATGCATTTGATTAGTACTGTACTGTCACTAGTTACCTAATACAGCCTGTAACTTCTGAAAGACACAGAACATATAAAGCAATATTCACTTACTTTAGTTTTACCTGCTGAAACTGCACTGTTGACATGGACTTGAGAGGTGATGCTGAACACTGTATCTTCAGGAACACCCTTAGAGGAAAACAAGCATTTAAACATATTATGTGCTTTAAGGGGCAATGTATTGTTGAACTTTCAAATTAACCAAGTAGTCTAAAGTCATTACACACGTTGTAAAGAATAGTTTCAAAATATTAATCAATGTGCCTCCTATATAACTTGTCATAACCTTTGTTCTTTCACAAGATGAATTATTTAATTTAAGGCTGCTAGGATCAATTAATCTATTGACTGACCTACATGTGCTCGGGATCTTGTGACAGATTACAAGGCTACAGGAAAACTTGTGTTGTGATGTTTATTTGCATGGTGTGTGTGTGTGCGAGCGTGTGCGCATGTATGTAAAGTCTAGGAACACACTGAAACATCTTGGATTCATGTAACTTTAGATCAATACGATATACAGTATAGATATTATGCAAACTGGCAATCAATGTTTTTTTTTAAACCATGTAATCAAACATGTATAGAATTCTTGTACCTAGCATGTGGGATATTTATGGAAAATCAGTCCAAACCCTTGGAAAAATACTTAGAGAAAAGAGAGAATTCCCAAATAAATGTAAACATTTAAGAACTTTGAACTAATGTATTTTAAGCATCTTTCATATGAAATGAAATATTACATTGGTTTTAAAACCAGACCGGCAAAAATCCCAGGCACATTCCAAGCCAATGATAACACGCAAGCTATTAACAGGTGAACAGAAACATTTATGACTCGTTTAATTTTCCACACTAGTATGCTTCAACGGCAGCATACAGTTTATCCCACATAAATACAGTACCTTAGAATAAATATTCCTCCTGTAGTATTTGTTGTAGAGCCTCTGAAATAGTCCCTCCATGCCCATGGTGTCAGGACAACCCTGGGCATACTAGTTTCCCATACACACAGCTCTTCCCTGAACCTTGAACTGTGGTTATCAATGTATGAACACCATAAATTAGAAAACGTGAATAGGGAATAGGGTGTAGCACAGTCTACTCATTATTGTGAGTTGGAGTGTCACCTATATAGTCACATCATGTTTGCTCTGTATGTCAGATCTAATAAGTCATTGGCGATGAAAGTGCCTCTGTACACAAATAGCTTATGCTCTCAATGCAGTCCTCATATATTACAGGCCTTAACTCTACTGTCGAGCCACGGTGTCTAACCTCACTGTTTCCTCTGTCAACAGGCTGTCCAGCTTTTAGCTCTTCTTCTGTGGTGATGCTCACTTCCAGTGAGTCCCCTGTGAAGCAGGAAGCCATATTTTACACGAGCTGCTCGGTAACATATTTTCCTTCCAATACCAGTAACCTGATAGCAGTAGATAATTCAATACCATGAGATGTAATTTTGGCATTCTACATTGATATGTACTGTATACGACAAGCTTAAAAGTATAGTAAGTGAGTGCAAGATAATACACTTTTTGTAAAATTCATAAATGTCTCATTGCTTGTTGGCTGCCTGTGCTCTGTGTATGCTGAAAACAAGTATATGGTGTTTTTACACAGCCCTGGCTCTGTAAATACAGTAGAACACAATACAAAGTAGTGCCAAAGGCACCAAAACAATAATATCCTAGCCTTCGCAATGCATTTCCAATGTTTCCTATTTCCTATGGCATTGAAGGGAGACACCAAGCATTCTCCAGAATGATTTACTATACCTTTTATTGATGCTTAATAACAGGACAGGATACCTATCATTGTGTTTCATAAGCGTTCGTCATAGTTATCTACAAGGCAGACAAAGGCCATTAAAGGTACACTCATTGATCGTGTTCATGCAACAGAACCTTTAATCTCCAGCTCACCGTTTATGCTTATAACACAACAATGCACAGGGTTGGGAGGCAGCCAATAAGCTCTGCAGGGGGAGGGGTTGAGAGCAGCTTCAGCCACTCAGCACTCGTGTGGCATCGTGGCGTCAAACCAAAGCAAAACGTAATGCCGGTTTCAACCGCAAGGTTATAATTGTAAACGAAAACTAACTAAATAACGAAAACTAAGTGGGAAAAAACAGTGTCGTTAACTGAATTAAAAATAAAAACGAGGCATTACAAAAAATTAACTCAAACTGTATTGCCTGGTTGCAAAACTACCTAAAATGAAATACAATTATAAAGTAAATGTCCTTAGTTTTTGTCTGTCTGAAATGGTATGATGTTTTAATGCACAATCATTTTTCTGATTGTGACAAATAACCCATATTACAAAAAACTAAAACTAAAACTAATAAAAACTAAACTAAATCTAAGCATTTTCAAAAACTAAACTAGCAAACCCGCTTCAAAAACTAATTAAAACTAAACTGAATTTGAAAACAAAAAAGTCAAAACGAAATAAAAATAAAAAGTAATGAAAAATGCTAAACTATAATAACCTTGGTTTCAACCACAAGGGTAATTCCAGACACAGATCACAGTTAGTGTACCTTTAAGGGTCAACGTTGCCATAGTAACTGCTAATTCCTATTGCCCGAGCACCTTGCAGGTAGTACTGCCGCAGCTTGGGGTTCCTAATGTGAGGAACGTGGTCGAGGGGGCGTCCCGTTGCAGGATGGCGACGATGCCCGCCACCGTCTGTGGCCCGCTTGGCAGCCATTGGCACCTCTGGCAGATGAGAGACACCAGCGGGGAACTTGGAACCAAGCCTAAAGAGAGAAGTGTTGTCACTGTATACTCAGGAGACTGTTTACATGTAAACACAGATACACACATTATTTACATGCTACTTAGTCTGGGAAAAAAGGCCAAATGCAGGATTCCAATCTAATGTTTCCTGCTAATTCTTTCTCTTTAACGATATTTAAAATTCAGCAGTTGGCACATTGGAATAGTGAGTAAAATGTCCACAGGGTTATAAATAGAAGAGTAGGAGTTGCTTACTTGGTTACGGCAGAAAAGCACTAAGGCTAACCAACACATTTGATAGAGCTTGTAGTGACATTCATATAAAGTGCAAATGATACAGGCTCATAGCCAGCATATGACTCGTTTGCTTTTGTTTTGTCTATTATTGTTCAGGGACAATATATATTGAAATAGCCGGCAGATTTAATTCCGTGCTAGTACAACGCTAGTAAAGGGCGTACAAGGTGTACATTCTAAATTAATTAAATGCATGCAGTATAACAGTGAGCTGAGGTTCGAGGGGGCTCTGAGAAAAGCAGTTTTATGTCAAACATGTCAGCCACGTATATTGCATTTCCCAATACCATCTAACTGTAAGCCTGACCTGTTCTTGACATTGCCGAAGTAGCTAGGCCTGTTATTGTCCCCTTGCAGTTTGTGCTCCATGGTCCTGGGGGGGGGGTCTTGGGGCCTCCTCAAACAGAGCCTTTCAGACTTTCTTCTGCAATGGCACTAGCAATTAGTGACATTACATATTAGTGAGAGATGGAGGGGAAATATGGTGGGGGGGGGGGCTCAGATGTCATTCTTCCTCTTCCTCTTGTTCCCCATCCCCATAGTTACAGCACATAGGAGAGAGAGAGAGAGAGAGAGAGAGAGAGAGAGAGAGAGAGAGACATAGAACCACACACATCAACACACTATAGCCTAGTAGGCAACAGCAAACAAATTAAGCTAGATCACCCATCCAATTAGGCTACTATCAAATGTTGGCACGCCATGATTTAATTTAAGACTATTTAAACGTCTACATGGAAAGACATGCCATAATGAACCTACAGCATGCAAACAAGGCCAAATTGAAACTCTGTGGTAGTCATTGGCAGGATAACTAGGATAATTATAGCCTACAGATTCTCCAGATTCAGCAAATATAATGTGTCCAATCATTAGCCACAGTCTGTGAGAATCAAGTACAACAGATAAATGTTTTTATTCCCAGGTCCCATCAAAGCAATATTGCTACCAAAACGTTTAAAACGATTGGCCTAGAGATAACTGTAATGTTCTTTCCTACATATAATATGTCAATATGCTGTAGGCCTATTGTTAAATAAATGATGTAGATATGTCCTATTAGCAAAATGCCATTAGAGCAAGTTAGCATTTTTGGTTAGATTTGAGAATGGCAAAGATTGTGACAGTCTTCATACAGGGCTACAAATACAACAAGCAGTTACAGCTATGACTAAGAATTTTAACACACACACTAATTTAGTGAAAACACAGACATAAACAATTTTACACGTCAACAACTGACCTGTCTCAATGAATGCTACGGGGTGAAACCGGGTGGCGAACATATGAATGTTTCATATTGCACCGTTATGATATGGTATCACTGCAGACAACGTTAACAAGTTCCATGTCGATGCACCGCCCATTTCTTAAAGGGCGGGTGCTCAGATCAGAGATAGGTTCCTGATAGATGATACAAATGTAGTAAATATAAATCCAGGATTGCATAATATCAATTGTAAGTGAAAATGTACTGCGTATTAAAGTGTATTTAGAATGGTGCAGGACAGGTGTCTATTGATTCTGTGCCGTCTGTGACTGACATAATATTTCATGCACAAATCTAATTGGTTGGACATATGCCATTTGATAGTTTCTAGCCAATCAGACGACGGAACGTAAAACTCTATCTTCCGGCCTAGTAAACGATAACATACAACCGCATACAACAACATATAGCTGACTTTGAAAGACGAAGCCGAGAACGTGTTTTCCCCAAAGCGAATCGCGTTTTTAAGCTTTCTCTGACAACGCCTTGCACCACCGTAAGTTGTGGAAGACGAATTACCACAACATATTATGACCATCAGAGGGATATATGGAAAAATAGAAATATACCGTGAAGCTAAGGGTCAAGATAGGCCCGTAATGGGAATGCTAAACGCTGCTAGCTGTGTTAAAAGTACCGTAACAGTGATTCCGGTGTCAGTTAAGTTATATTTATTCACTGAAGAACACAGCGACTAACAAACCACTAAGATTCAATACGTTTTCACCCATTTAATTTCACTAAATTAAATTTGCCAGCTGCCATCCTTATTGTTGCGCACATTATATGCCGTATATGCAATGTTTTGCTGTCATTGTAGTGACATTACCTTTCATGATAGCAAATGTGAAATGAATGCATACCGTTTTCCTCCATGTGCAAGGCTCTCTACAGATGTTTTAAGACAAGTACATTCTAAAGCAGATTTAACATTTGGACTGACATGGGCTTTGTTCATTGAGTCGTGCTATCTTCAGCCTCTACTCAACCTGACACAACAACATCCCATATATAAGGACAGGTTCTTCACCATGGAAACAGAAACCGTATGTATTCTGTGCCATCTTCCTGCGTTAATGTCTTGAGTGTATGGCTTTTTTTTTTAAATGCAAAATACTACAAATGTTAATAAAAACTACTTCTCATATTTTTCAGGAAGTTATCCCCATCTGGCAGAACAAACCTCATGGATCAACTCGTAGTGTTGTGAGAAGAATAGGCTCAACTCTTCCCCTTAAACCCCCACAACGAGCATGTTTTCAAGTAAGTAGCATGTGCCCTAACTTTATATATATTTTCTCTCTCTCTCTCTCTCTCTCTATATATATATATATATCATGTGTGCCTACCCTGACAACAATACGTGATCATCAAACCCAGGACTGTACGATTCTAAGCATCGATCTATATCTTCTATACACCTTACACTATATATAGGAACTGCCAGGGCTGCCTCCTTTGCGGCCAACAGACGGCCCCATAGTTCCCACTTTGGCAGATATTGCTTGGATAGCTGCAGATGAAGAAGAGACCTATGCCAGAGTGCGGTATGTATACCCTTAAAAGTTCAGTCAGCGATTGCAAGCTAATACACTTTTTTTTTTACAAGGTCAAGGTCATCTTTATTTTTACCAAGGGACAATTTGTTCCACAGCCAGCAGTAACACAGTTATTAACACAACAATTCAAAAAATATCTCCTCCTGGCCTGCTAGCTGCCTGATCTCTGTGCATGCAGAAAAATAATCTGGTGTTTCTACACCGCCCTGGCTCTGTGAATGTGAGCACAAAGAAAGTGTTGCAGACAACACAATACTACCCCAGTCTTTACTAGGTGTTTTTAGTTGGGGTGGGTGGGGAAGGGTTTTATTGAGTTAAAATATCAAGACTTTTCCAATTCCAGCACCACTGACAACACCTTTAAGACCCAAGTATACATTTGCAGACACGGACGAGCTCCTGGGATGTTTTAAAGTATACGCAAAGTCTAACTGTACCCTAAATTGTGATTATTTTTTTCTTATTTTTTTCTTATTAGCTGTAAACGAATTAGTAGGATTGATCTGTGATGAGACTCATCAATGCTGGTGTTGATATTGACAATATTCTCGTTTTTATAAAAGTCAAAATTGTATGCGCTAAAAATGGAACCACACGTCATATCCGCTAAAAATCACCCAGAGACCTGGCTGGTTTTCAAAGGTACACATAATACACATATGTCATCAAATTCAAATGTTAACGGTAATGTTAATGGGGGTCTCCCTCTCAGCCCCTTCCCTCACTCAGCTCCTTAATGCATTTTTCAAAGTTAGTTGAAAAGTAGTGGGTGAAGAGTCTCTGAGCTGGGGGTGCACTTTATACTTTAATGTCTCCTCTTGCGACCGTGTCTTATCACCTTGTGGTTATGTTGGCTATTTGTGTATGCGAAAGGAAAGAGACATCTTTATAACTTATAACTATTTTGTCTATATGCACAAACTGTTTCACAAGCACCATATTGGCCTAATTAAGAGATTTGCTGGAAATATTTATTTTGAGAAACATACATGTAAGTGTATTTGTATTGTATTTGGTGAGCTTATCAGGACATCCATTGCCATCTGGTGTGGGCTTCAGCCTGTCGCACATACACAGTGAATATGCACTCCTTAAGAACACATTGGCGTGTACAGACATCTGGGTCTGTCATCAGGTTTGAGGTGGCTTAATAAACCCTAGACTAGTTTAAAGGCCCTATTTAACAAACAGCCATGGATCAAAACCGATCCTCACTTCCACAAGACCAGGAGTACGCAATGACAGACTGTGCGTGTGTGTTTTGGCTCAGGAGCGACTCGCGTCCTCTGAGACACGAGTGGAGGCCGACGCCCCTGCTGGTCCTGCACAGGAACTCGTCCGTGCCAAACTTTCGGCGCGATTGCAAGAAGATGGAGGGGCTGAGGAAGCCCGGCGTGACCGCCATGAACCGAACCACCGCCCTGCAGGATGAGCTCAGTAGACTGCGCGCGCAGATTGCAAAGATCGTCGCCAGCGATTCCGGTGCGTTATCTGTCGCGGAAGTTCAGGTTGCAAATTCTTTATCTGTAGAGCAGGATGTCCTATAGTAGAGAGGCATCGTTATTGCAAATATTTGAAATGAAAGCATTTGCATCCACATGGAACCATTGATAGTCAACTGCTAATTACTATATTTGCATATCAGATATTATAAAGTGGTAATGATATCTTAAATAAAGTCTTTGTTTAAAATAATTAATAAAGAAGTGTCTATAATATCAGGTCAACAAGATGTATTATCAGTACCATTACATAGATTTTATGATGTATTTTAAATGAAAATAATGACATCAGCATGTCAGGGCTTACTTGTAAATGTAACACATACATTGCACAACATGCATTGCATATCAACGCACCAGTCAATACTATATCCATAAATACTAGTAAATAGTATGTGTATGCACACACACACACACTGCATACCTCTGGCTACACCTGACAGCGTGTGCTGTGGCTCTCAGACTCCAACCCCATCACTCCTGACCTGCTGTCGCCTGACGACACCAGCATGAGCTTCTCCATGGCGCCGTTCGAGGCGGCCCCTTCACAGCCACCCGCAGCCACCGCCGCCGCCTCCTTCGTCATCAGCGACGTCACGGAGGAGGTTGAGGAGGAGGAGGAAGACGTCGTCTCGGTGTCGGAGCTGCTGCCCGACCCGCTTCCGCCTGTATCCATGACGGCCTCGGCGACCTTTGACCTGGACAGGCCCAGCATGGAGTTCCGGGAGGCCGAGGAAGACACGGTGTCGCTGTCCAAATCCACCAGCTTCGCCGACGTCATGGACATCCTGAAGGACATGAACCGCATGAAGATGAGCAAGGACCGGTGGGTGTGATGTCGGGACGCCCAAATATGGATTTCCACAGCATTGGGGGACATGAATGGGTTTTCCGATAGCTGTTTAATTGCATTTCAAAAAATATTGACTTATTGTTATTATATACATTATAATGGCTGTACAGTACACATATTTGTCTGCCTAATGCCACTGAGGTGTCAAGTAAAAGCAGTACCGTTGCTATCTAGCAACAAGCTAACGCTGTCTATTAAATGCCCGTAACTCGGTTACAGAAATCAGTGAACTTGTTGCCATGAGAGAAACGACAAAAGAAAAAACGTATTCCTTTGTTTAAATATATCTATTAAGATATAGTCGGCTATTGTAAGATAATTGTAAGCTAATACACTTTTTGTCAAATTCAGCAAATATCTCCTCGCATTTTGCTATCTTGTTCTCTGTGCGTGCTAAAAAGTAATCTGGTAATTCTACAGCGCTGGCTCCGTAAATAGGAATATAAACAAAGTGGCGTACACCGCTCACAACAATGCCCTAGGCTTCTCAATGTGTTTTCAATGTGTTGGACGGAGATTCTGAGGTTAGGTTGTTTTGATTTGAGCTCGAAGTTAGCAAGCATTCTGACTGACTAACCCTGCCTTTAAGTGTCCCTGAGTGAATGTAACCCCTTTGTGTTGTCTGTCCCGTGTGTTCACAGGTATAACAGAGGCTGCACGTCCCTCAGGGAGGGAGACTCAGCCATGCTGATTTCAGAGGCCCTTAAGAAAAAGTTTACCCTGCGGGAAGAAGACGGCGCCGGTGTGAAGCGGAAGTAGCTCCCTCTACTGGCGGCCCTTCCCGCTCTCTGATCCTGCTGCTCCTTGTAAGTCCTGTAAGCCTTTTATTTGTGTGTGTCTAGGCTGCACTCCTTTGTACGGAGCCCCTTAAGGGTCATGCAGAGAAAAAAAAAAGTAATGGTGGGAATTTATTTTTAATGGTAGGGATTTTTTATTGCTATATTTTGCGTTCCCACGCTATAGTTTTGCGGTCCCTCGCAATAACTGTTGCGTTCCCACGCAATACGTTTTGCGTTTTTGTTATTTGTGAGTCTAGGCTGCACTCCTTTGCATACTGTATTGCATTATTGTGTTTTATTGTTTTGTCTCTTTGGAGGATTTATTTAGAATGTGTCACATGTTCCTGAAATGACTCCTCATGGTGTTTTCTTTTATCTGTCTTTCTACTTATTAGGCCTTTGCCTGTGGACTGTTAGACCACGGAGTACCGACTTAGCCTGACTGAGCCACACCAACAGCTGTATGCTAGGCATGTGACAATAATCTAAATGCAATCTCCTGGTAGCTGTACTGTTTGTGTATACCTGTCAGTAGATTACTGTTAAATGCAGTCTGAATAGGGGGAGTACATCAGGGCAATATTGATCATATGAAAACCTTTGTACCGTTGTTTAACAGAATTGTTTAAAATGTTCAATGCTTTCCACTAGCTACCTCTGTGACTAGTCTGCAATTTAGTCTTGTTACATGACCTACTAGTGTCAGGTTTCCTTGTTGACTTAGCTTTTCTTTTCTAACTTTTAACAGAAGAGCCTTTTCTTTCTTTCATTCATTCATTCATTCACGTGACATACTTGAATAGATATCAGATTCAGTGAACAAAACTTGGAAGTGAATATTTGCATTAAAGACATGCATTTGCAAATGTGTTCACAAAGCATATAGCGTAATAGTCAGGGTGATGAAACAAGATGTTGTATAGTGTGTAATATTATGGGAAACTCTTGGCAATTTTAATATTGTGTGTGTGTGTGTGTGTGTGTGTGTGTGAGAGAGATTATCTGGGTAAAATATCATGGATACATAGATGCAGATGGATTTCCTGTAGCGGGGGAAACAAGAGAACCTATTACTATAACCACCCCTGGAATTGCTTTAGGACATCATCAGGGTTCATCATTTAGTTAATGAAGAGACTAACTAAACTTTGCATGTGTACTTTAACATCATTCTAGAGTAACAACACTTGATACAACTGTTGACGCCTTATCACAAAACCTGTTGCCTGTTGCAATACCCAATTTATATTTCCCTTTATTTGTTTTTGGACACATTTATATGATCATGTAATGCCTTCCCCGCACCCCCCATATCAATCATATTTTTCCCAGAATGACCTAAAGTGTTAAGTATTGTCATAAAGCCTTTAGCCACCAAATGTAATGCTTTATTTTTATTTTGTACTGTACATACACTTTCACAACACTTGCTGTTATGTCACCAGGATAAAGTCCCTGAAAAGACCTTTTTGAATTATTCAGTTTTTTTGTGTGTTTTTGTAGTGTGTATGGGGGTTCCTGTTAAGTGTCATACTTCTTGTACCAGAAGTTTACATGATTTTGTGTTTGTCTATGTTGTCTCATTAGGTTGTTCTAAATAATTACATTACTTGCCGTGTGAAAGTAAAAACCTATGCTATTATAGCAACTTACAGTTGTAATATATTAAATGCATTTGCTCATTTTGAAATCCGATTGGCTGAGTTTTACATTTCCACTGTTTGTTTATAATTTTACCACCTGAAACTCTTTTCGTATACCTTTATTATCAACACATGTATGATAGTCTCCTGACAAACTGAGGAAGGCTTTGATGTGTATAGTTTTGAATTGTAAATAAAGATGGGCTGATCTTTTTCAGTTTGCTTTGTATTGATTTTGAACAATTTGAACTGAATGAACCCTGTCCATGCATGCAATGCTTAATATTACCACAGTGTGGCAGTATATGAGCACTATATATCTATTTTCGCCATCTGAACTGAGCAAAATTTGTGCATCTTTGGGAAACCTTTTTCAACTAAGCAGTTTTATTATTCAATGTTTAGTGTATTAAGCTGTAAGATGATAATGGTATAGTATGTCTATGGCACCGAGGCAGTAATGAAGGATGAATTGTTATAAGGTTAGCCTACTTTTTCTAGGACTTCTCAGGGTTTCTCAGACATGGATTACGTTTATAGACTAAGAACCTTTTCCATTGCTGATCTTGTGTAATTTTCTTTTTAGTCTCTAATTATAGTCTTAATGCCAGCGAAACTGTCTGTTAATGTTTAGATCTTAATGTGAACATTAATCAAACATTTGGGAGAACTGAATTTGTATGGTTATAGTTTCTGAGATTCTTGCTAACCCGCACTTTCAAATGTTTCATTCTCTTTTTTTCTTTTTTCTTTTTTTTGTACACCCGATCTGATCTGGCCCCACAGTGAGTCTATTTTCCGTGCAAGTCCTTGGCCTACATTGTCACTCATCACCTAAGGTGTGTGCACCTCCCTCTCATTTTGGACACAGTAATGTCTATGGAGATTTCAATTAACAGGGCCCTGTGTCTAAATAACGTTTTGTTAAAACTGTAACCTTTAGAGTAAGAATTTTGCATTCCTGTCAGGTGTGTGTTGTAATTTACAGTTAATGTTTTTGCAACTGTAGCCTACTACAGTTAAAATACAGATTATCCAACAGAGAAGTTGTGACTATCCAACATATACTTTTAAGTGAATCTTATTCTTGTAAAACAACATAGACACCAACGAGTAGAACATCTGTCATATTGACCAACAATACAGCCTTTACTCATAGGCTCTTTGTAGAGCCTTTTCATCACTACCACCTTAGCTAGCTAGACACTTTTTATAAGAAGACTTAGTTATTTAAAATTGCTGTCAAGACTATAACGTTTAAACTTAGGCTCCAGGACCTATATCAAAATGTTTTAAACGTTTCCATTCCCAGTCCCAAAGTATGTATGTAGTGATTAATATCTAACTCAGTGCATAGAGTAACGTGATCCATGTCTAACCAAAATGCTACTTGATTAATCTAGCCACTACATCTGTCAGGTATTGAGGCATAGCACTGCAGGGGAGTGGGATTCTGAGCTGAGTTGAAGCCGAGGGATAAGAGATTGTTCCAGCTGCGTCATTCTCATAATGCCACATTGCCTGCAGCACAGGTGGCGCGCAGAATGTGCTTTGAGGTACTATTCATTGGCATGTTTATTATGCTCCTCTCCGGGAACCATCACCTTATCGTGGTGGAGAGGTTTGTGTGTCCCTATGATCCTGAGAGCTGTGTTGTC
>JAODTR010012341.1:0-28015 GCA_025399935.1 Amblyopsis rosae | reverse complement strand
CAATACAATCCCAACAGTGAAACATGGTGGTGGCAGCATCATGCTATGGGGGTGTTTTTCAGCTGCAGGGACAGGACAACTGGTTGCAATTGAAGAAAAGATGAATGTGGCCAAGTACAGAGATATCCTGGAAGAAAACCTCATCCAGAGTGCTCAGGACCTCGGACTGGGCCGAAGGTTCACCTTCCAACAAGACAATGACCCTAAGCACACAGCTAAAATAACAAAGGAGTGACTTCAGAACAACTCTGACTTCTTGACTGGCCCAGCCAGAGCCCTGACCCAATTGAGCATCTCTGGAGAGACCTGAAAATGGCTGTCCACCAATGTTCACCATCCAACCTGAGGGAACTGGAGAGGATATGCAAGGAAGAATGGCAGAGGATCCCCAAATCCAGGTGTGAAAAACTTCTTGGATCATTCCCAAGAAGACTCATGGCTGTACTAGCGCAAAAGGGTGCTTCTACTCAATTTTGAGCTAAGGGTCTGAATACTTATGACCATGTGATATTTCAGTTTTTCTTTTTACTACATTTGCAAAAATGTCTACATTTCAGTTTTTTTTCTGTCAAGATGGGGTGCTGAGTGTACATTAATGAGAAAGAATTTTTTTGGAAAATGGCTGCAATGAAACAGAGTGAAAAATGTAAAGGGGTCTGAATACTTTCCGTACCCACTGTATGTTGAAATTATAACACGCGACTTTGTTGTTGTGAGCGGTGTTCCCCACTTTATGTTCCTATTTACGGAGAAAATAGGAAAAAGGAAAATGTATGTGTAGAAGTAGCCTACGGGATTCTTTTTTCAGCACGCACATAAAACAGTAAACTAGTGAAATGCGAGGAGATCTTTGGTGAATTTGTCAAAAAGTGTATCAGCTTATAGCTGACTATAGGCTGCGTCATTGACATAGGCTACAATCTTATTTTACACTGTCGATATTCCCAAAGTGGCATTTCTGTCTTGCTTAGGGCGGCCAAGGCCGGTCCTGCATATTCTAAATTCAACAAGTGTTAAAATTCCTTCTGGGATGCAGTCTTCTTCCATCTACAATAATACTCTATTACAGTCCAACAAGCGCTTTGTGTAAGCAGTCGAAGTTTAGGGCTCTGCTACTATTATTTAATATAAATAATAAACATAATACCATATTTAAAATGTGAGTATTTGTTCCAGGAGAAACCTATACCATATCAATTACAAATAAAATAGACAAAAACACCATTACCCTAATAACACTACTACCCTTTGCACAGTATATTTGACTTCCAATCCAAACATAGTTCCAAACCTATGTTTACACCCCTTATTTAACCCTCCGTCATCACCACTGCCCCTTTCCTATTTGACATATTTGACATGAGCGATTAACCACCCAATGAAATCATTTAGTGAGTGGCAGGTGTGGTCAGCTTCTTAGGCAGCACATGATCCGCAGCAGGCTTGAGATCAGTGTAATTAGTGGTAGATTAGAGCCGGGCTGGACGCAGAGCCAGCGGAAGTGTTCCATTGAAATTATCAGTGAGAGCTATTAAGCCGCGGACCACATGAAAGCAGGTGGCCGACTCTGGTGTGTGTCAGTGGGCCTCACAGCAGAGGCCAGAGAGAAAGCAGAGCCCTGGACCATAGCGTCTCACACACACACATAGGAATACATACATATCTTAAATTTCTCACAGTTATGAAAGCATGAACACGCAGGTTTCTCGTGTGTGTGTGTGTGTGTGTGTGTGTGCACACCCGTAATCAAGTCTCCTGAAGGCTGTGTTAGCGCGTGCCATAACCGCACTCTAACCTTTGATCAGCATGTATTTCCACGCAGCGAGCGACACTCTAGAAGCTTTCAAAGGAGGGCGCTGCAAATGGCCCGACCACTGCAGTAGCTGCTAGCCTAGCTAGTTATGCTGGACCGGCCTCCATAGCAGGCTAATGAGGAAGCCAGCGTACGCCTGAGTCACTGGGACGTCGTAGCACGTGTTAGATCTGCCCCGTGACAAGACGGGATGCCGCAAAGGCCCTTGGCCCCGCCAGGGGGCCTGCATGTGACAGTCAATAGGCCCGTTTGAGGCCTGGGCCTCTGGTGACTGTCAGGGCCCACAGGGGCCTGCACTGCGTCTGGATGATTAATCTGCTGGTTCAGGGCATCGTGGAGCACAGCCTGTCTCAAAGGCCGCCTTTATCTCGCCCCCACTCCCCCACCCTCTGGCCCCTGCACAGAAAGGAAAACAGCCCCCGTTGCCACCCTCCGCCAAGCTACACACGCAGGTCGTCTTGCTGGCTGGGCCGAGGTTTTTATTAGCTACAGCACACCAGAGACAGGAGGAGGATGGACACACACACACACACACACACACACAGACATCCATGCATATATGCATGCAGAACACTTGAGCTCTTTTTATTCCTCAAACACACACTCACATTCACACTCTTCTGCCGCTGTGTGCACACTTAGGGGAGGCTCAGCGGAGCCTTCCCAGCTGAGAGGGACCCATGTGGCGGGCCGATAGCACAGAGCGCGGCCTTGACGGCCTCTCCATCACCAACAGCCTGTATATTGTCCAGCAGCTGCTGGCAGCTGCTGTGATGCATTGCACTGTATCAGTGGTATGGCAGCATCATTGTGTTGCAGGCGAACTAGGCAACACATTGAACACATAGTGCTGGTTGTACTCTGGTCTTCCCTCTGTCATTACCTTCAGGAGTATGACGACGAGTGGGGCAAGAGGATCCAGAGTGAGAAGTTCCGCTGGCACAACTCCCATTGGCTGGAGATGGTGGAGAACCGTCAGTTGGACGAGACAGGAGAGCCCTTCCTGTACAACGGGGAGCCGTTCATGGGCAACAGGGACATCCTGGAGAGACCTGACCTTTTCTATAGCCCAGGTAAATAGTAGGATGGAACGATCCTGCCCCGGCCGCTAGCAAGCATTAGCTAGCATCACCTAGCTAGCTTGTCTGTTCAAGTTGTATCGTTAAGATCTCACTCTTTTACTGTATAAGGTAATATAAAGATTAATTAGTAACAGAGGGAACGTTTACAACTATTACACTTTTATAAAAACAAATAATGAAATACAATGCAAAAACTGCAGCTACATCCTCGGTAAAGCCAGAAGTATACTGTAAAGGGAGGACATTTACCCTCAACAAGGTAGATGTATGTCATGACAAAACTCCCAGTTGGCGCGATAAAAGTAATGGTGACGAATGGGTATGCCACAGTGTTATTTTCCACCATCTCATCTTATTCTGCTCTCAATAGTGCCCTGCTTTTACAACAAACCCTAGGGTGCCATGTTTTGGTGGTCGGTGTAACTGGCCATTAACATTTTTAATGTGCGCGCTTGTGTTTTCCTGCACAGATGGAATCATTCCGGCTGACAGTGCCATGAGTCCAGACTTCTTCGCAGAAGACTTCCAGAATGGAGACTTGGGACAAACCACTGGATACATTGGCAGGTGATGAACTGTCTATTCACGTGCAGACGTGCACGCAGAACGCTTGCGTCTGAAGTGCGTCGTAGGGCTGAGGCTGTCAGCAGTGCAGGTTGTGTGTGTCTAGAAATACCCACTCTGTCAGTGGGGAAACACAAAACTATGAGTGTTTACCTTCCAGCCTTTGGTCAGCCAGACAGTCACCCAGCGACCCAGTGGCAGGGTACAGCCCCACTTCCTTGTTATTCTGCGTCGCTATTCGCTGATCTGTGTTATTGGACCAGGCCGGGCCTGAGTCAACAACCTCGCCGCTATCCCAGAAGGCATTGCTCTACCCTCAACAGCAATACCACTGCAGCTTTGAGAACAAACACAGTCTTGCTGTCCCTCCCTAGCTCTCCCAGTTCCTGTTTCTGTTTCTTCCATTCACACCTTTCTGTTTCTTAGCTTTTTCTGTCAAGTGCTCTCGTTGCCTCTCTGGGCTGTGTCTCATTCCACTGTACTCCAACATTCTATTCTATACAGCGAAAATGGCAAATCATAGTGGAAATGGATAGTTTACTGTGAGTCATTTGTCTTGTTTATTATCAAGCATCTCCTTGCGTGTGATAAAGCTCTCGTGTCGAGGGTCTCCCCCTCCCCAACCTCCCTCGGCAGGAATGTTTGGTTTGGCCGCCGTGGAGAGCCTGACTGTCGATAGCAGGAGTATGAGCTGAATCTGGGCTGCAGCAGTTATTTCAGCTCTCAATGAGGCAACGTTTTCTCTCTCTTTCTTTCTGTTTCGCCTCACCTCTTTGTAACCGATCCCTTTAAAATATACCGAGAGAGCTGGGGGAATTGGCGTCTGTGCGACTGTTTTAATTGGGTCGGTGCACTCCTCAGTGATCCAGGTTAGCACAATAATCAGAGCTGGCCGCGTTGCTTATTTTAAACTGTGTGTTAAACTAGGTGTGAATGCAACCTTTTCAAAAGTCAAGTCAGTGTTATATAGCCTATGCGTATTTCCCAAGCGCGAGTCAAAGGGCAGCACACCTGAATGTAAGGACACTGCTGACAAGTGTCTACAGGCAGGGCCTAGGTTCCCATCACACTGGAAAAGCAGGGTGTCATCATTCTGGTGGGAAATTGCCAGGCATGACTGGATTAGACAAACAAGCACAAAGTTAGTCTCAGAGATTACAAGCAAATGAGTGAGAGGCTGTCACGATGCAACAGTACCAGGGGGAGACATCAAGTAGAGCAGAAGACCTACGTATCACAGCAGGCATAACGCAACAGCCCGAGCTGCATTTGGCTAACGCCGCTGCTACGTTAGCTAGCCGTAACCCGAGCTGTGACAGCAGCACCAGATCAAAGCAGGGCCCAGGCCCTGAGGTCTGGAGCAGGCAGACATAATGGGGCTCGGGGTCACGCACAAGGAGGAACCAGGGCCCAATTCCCTTTCCTGTTCACTACCAAGGAACACTCCGTGAGTAAAAAGTGTCCCTGCACCTCACCCCATCACCTACCCAAGTAGGGAAGGGAGGGAACACTGGGGTTCTTTGTCCTGATGGCCCATTCTGCCAGCATGTCACAGCACACACCGACCTGAGTGAGGTGGCAGGAGGTTTCATTCCTTCATGTTTGCAGTCTCACAGGCCAGACTTGTGCTCTTACAAGATGTCTGAGCACATCTCACAGACTCTTTGTCTTAGAAGTGAGTGGGGGTAAATAATAGTTTGACATGTCTAAATCTGCCAGCGTCTTATAAAGGCGGATATCAAAATAAGGGCAGTGATTCTAACTGGATAACACAGCCAGTTGTGTCAACACAGTAGCATATAGGCAACAAGCCCATCGCTGGTATCTTGCTAGCGAGTTGCTGAATCCCTGTGACTGTAATGCTACCGAGGCTTGCTATGTGGCTTTTGAGGTCCAGTGAAGGTATGACACATCTTTGGCAGCTACATTCATGCGCTCACAATTACAGAACCTGTGGCTAGCGTTTAGCACGCTATCAAATACCTGCCAAGTTCCCATGATAGACTTGCAGAGACTAGATGTGCTGCAAGATGTGCCATCACATATAGGAAGTTATTTATGCAGCTGAACATGTGTGTGGGGACAGAACAGTCTAACAAAACCAAAATAACCAAGCAAGCGATTCCCTCCCTCAAGTAATATACAGTATTAACACAGTACAATATACATAACCATTTACAGTATTTCTCTTTGTTCCTCTTCACAATTTATAGTGTACAGATTCAGGATTTCTTTTTTTGTCTTTCCAAAGCGCACTGTAGGATGACAGGATGATATTACGAGCAGAGTTTATTGTGGGGATGAGCTTTGCCCAGGGTTTCTGTTGGGAAAGGCGGTGTAAACCAACCTTCGTGTCACCAAGCTCGGTTTCACTATCCCCTTTAAGATACATTTTCAATATACTCTGCCCAGATGTGTACTGGGCTGGCCATAGTCATTTTCTACATGTGTGTAATACTGTGTGTATAAATATGCAAGGAAACGAGAAGATTGGTGTGCTGGCCTGAGGACCAGAACATGCACATGGACAAACAGCCAATAACATGGGTGGCAGACAGAATGCATTGCACTGTATGTTGTACTCTGTACAATACATCCATTTCCTTCTAAGCAGTCACCAATAGCCTGGTCTTTACAGCTGAATACGTGCTCTATAAAGCGGCGGTGAAGATATCCAGGATCTAGACGTGCATAATGCATATAGAGCCTTTGTTTTTAGAGGCCTGGCGTCCAGCTGTCTGTCTCCCAGGGTGTGGCCACACAGCCTTGGGGACAGGTACCGTAGAGGAGGATGTGACTCAGAGCTCCAGTTTTCCTCCCAGCGCTGCTTCAGCCCCACGCTCAAATCCCCACTGACAGGCGTAGCGTGCCGAGAGGAACAAGACATGTTTCTACCAAGGGTGTGTGTGTGTGTGTGTGTGCACGTGGGGGTAAGGTCAGAGGTGTAAAGGTGGGGGTGAGGAAGCAAGCAGCATAACTGGCTGGAAGTGATTTGAACTAGAACAACATGTCATTATAGGCGCTGGCAGGGGCAAAGTAAACAGCTCACATGTTAGAAATCTGGGCCGGCAGATGGAAGCTCCAGCTAGAGTGGAGGAGAGGAGGCTTCCGTGATTCCACCATCATAACTGGGCCTGATCCGCCCTGTCTCACCAGACAAGGTGGCCTGACCCGTCACCTTGAGCCAAGCCAGCGCCACCGGTCGGCTAGAGGGCCGTGAAATTGCCCTGCTGTTCCCATCTCTTTGTCTCTGCAGAGTGATTTATGTGGTGTAGATCCAGGCCCTTTATCATCCCCCTAAACAGGCCCCCCTGTTGCTCCGTTCTTCAGGCTCGGCTGTCAGTCTCCATCTCGTCATATCATGATGTTATGACATCTCTCAGGATCTGATGGTTTGGCTGCTCTGCCATACGCACGCCGTAATTCAGACACTGCTAGTCCATGTCCAATGCCTACATTATGGCAGATGAATATTACATTGAGGCTTTATGAGCTTTTATTGGTCTGTTATTATGGTGAGTAAGTGGCTAGGCATCTGGGGGCTTGTCTGCTAAGGCTGTGAGAAAATGTACATAGCATAAGAGCTCCACCTAGTGGACAAACCACCGCTGTTTAATGACAGAATGCATGATGCTGATGTAATCTTTCTAGTAAAGTGTCATTCTAACTACAGCATTATCATTGCAAATGGAAGGCTTTTAATTTATCTGGAATATCTGAACCTCTATTACAACTGTTACTCTTAAGCCAGTCCCGTCTTTCTCGTGTCTTTCTAGTGTGGCAGAGCCGTTTGTCTCAGAAGCCCCTAACGTGGCAGGGAGGCCTACCACGGCTTATGGTTTCCGCCCAGACGAGCAGTTCTTTTACAGCTACCACACAACAGGCGCCCGGTGAACAGGCAGTGACAACCTAATGCTGCCTCAGTATCCTGAATGAATATACACTGGTTTTGTGTTTATTTATGTGTGCGCTTGTCTCTGGTTGTGCCCTCAAGGATGATGCAGTGCAGTGCTCTCTTCTGTATTCTGTTCCTTTTAGCTTGTATTAGTGATATAATGCAATACTTGTGTATACAGTTTGTAGCATCATAACTGTAACTTTAAATATCATACCTGACTATATACTGTATTACATTAAATAAATAATTGGCATTAAAGAATGTTTCCAGTGAACACTAGAATCTCTAAGGTGTGGTGATTGTGTATCGATGAGGTCATATAATACACACTGTACACATTCCTCCCATAACAATCATTTATATTCTATGTGATTTCTGCCAGTCTGTTTATTAGGAACAACAGAGTGGATAGCCTTTATTTCCCTTGTGCATTGATGAGCATTGGGCACCTTGGTTCATGGTTTGTTCGTCATTCATGTTTTGGCTCATTTATGTATTTTGTGGTCACTAATTTATTGGGATTTGAGTTGGCTAGTCTTGACTTTTGCCTTTGAACACGACAACGTTTAGGTTACACTGGAATACTTGACAATGATTTTGGTGAACTTGCTTTGAATGATTTGAATAAAAATGTAAATATTCTGCCATTTTCTGTAAAAGTCTTGCTAAGTGAACTAATGTTCTGCTTATTTATTTTGTACTGTTTGTATATTTCATGTGCCTCCAGCGTTGCTGGCCTACTGAAATATGGAAGAGCCTTTTTCTGTGGTGCAACATATGAAATAAACAGTTGGTGTCAAACCACGTACCATGTTTTTTTCATTCTGTTTTTGTAGCGTGCTAATGAATTGTAAAATAACTTGTTTTGTGGACCGTAAAAGAGTAATCAAAGCAGCATGCTGTATTTCTTTTTATTGTCAAATAAAAGTATTAATTTGCGATGCCCACGCCCAGTGAATGGCTGATCTATAGAGGCAGGGTAAGGGAATGTCCTATTTGTTTTAACATTATGTTCATTTGCCAGTGACACATCAAGGAGTTTTACAAGCTACACTCTACAGAATGTATTGTGAAAATGCAACCAGTCTCAATGGCAATAGTCTATTTCCTCCTGCATGTTAGGATCAGCTCTTAAAAGCCTTTCCTGGTGTTTAGGCTGTTGAGTTGTTATACTGTATATGGTTTTATTTAGTCAAATGTTTAACAAAGTTAACCCGGATGACATGCTGCCTTCATCATTCTAACAGAATTCTATTTGATTACCTATTCAGATATTGACAAATATACTAATTGTAAATAGTTTTCAGCAAATCAAGACATGTTTCCTTCATTATGAAATCAAGATTAAAATCATTCTCAAGAATCATGCCCTTTCAGGATATTGAGGTTAGGAATATGTGCTACTATAAGCAAAACATTAAAGTGTAAATGCACCCTAAAATGTTTTTTGAGCTGTAAACTAAATAAGACTGCACTGTAATGACATGCATAAATGCTGGTGTTAATATTGACAGAATTTGCCTTTTTATGGTCTGAAAATGGCTATAAGTCATATCTGTTAAAAGTCCTTGGCTGCTTTCCAACAGCACTGTGCATTATCAAATTTAAATGTTAACATTAATGTTAATGAGGCCCCTCCCCTCACTCAGCTCCTTGACTACATTTTTCAAAGTTATGCGTAATGGGTGGAGTCAGGCTCAGAGCTGGGGTGCAGTTACACTTCAAATGGGTGTGGTTAGCGATTCTAATCTAATCTAAAACATTGTCATATATTGTCGACTATCTCCTCACAGTGTGCCAGCTGTCTGCTCTGTGTGTGTGCTGAAAATGAACCCTACTGTATGTTCTAAGACAGCCCTTGCTTTGGAAACACACAGTGGTGCGGATAGCACCACACAGTGTCCCAGCCTTGGTAATGTAGGGAGCTTCTGAGGAAGTTTGTTTATGGTTTTCCTTCTATGACTTTGTTCTGAGAAGGGCGTCAATGACTAATGTCATGATAGTTTCATGCACCCTATGGTTAATTCTACTAATGACTTTATTTTATTCACCATCATACGCTTTGATGCTCACGGTCGCCTATCACGTCGTCCCAGTAACACATCTCAATTAGTTTGAGATGAAGTGCGGCTCGTCTCCATTCTGGACGTTCTCCATGAAGCTTAACTGGGATAGTGCTGCACCAGTTCCTCCACCTCGGTCACCTCCACCACTAGATCGCGAATCGCTCTGACAGAGTCCAGGGGCGGGGGGGCGGGGCTAGTGGGCCTGGCAGCTGCCCCTTCGGAAGCCTGCAGGGTCACCCTGGCTGAATCTGCTGCTGGGACGTCCTGGCTAACGCTGGCATCACCACCCAGGGCCAGCTCTAGCTCGCCTGCAGACGGATCGTCTGAAGTCAGCGGTGACTCGCTGGTGTTCATGACGTCCCCCTCAAGGTCGGAGATCGTGGAGACCTCACTCTCACACACCTCCACGGAGTCAAGGTATGAGCACGGGGATGCACTTCCTGGAGAAACGTTCAGAGACGAGGGGTCAGACACGGAAAGGTCGTCACTCCCCTGCTCTGCCTGCACATCAAGATCTTCTGCAGACGCGACTACAAGCACTTCGCCACTAGAGGGAGCCGCCAACACAGTTTCATCTTCTACTTCAGCAGAGCTTACTGCTGTGGACACAAGGCCTTCTGCTAGTGCAGCCAGTGGGGTTTGTTGAGGGGCGAGGGCCAGGGTAGGACTAGGGCCAGGGTCGCCACTCTCATCTCGCACTGCTGCTTCTCCTGGGTTTGTTGGTGCACTGTGTCTCTCCTCCGCTATGGCTGCGTCTGCCAAAGCTCTTGTCTCCGGTGGAGGGGGCCTTTCTTCTTCAGGTGCTACGGTGTGGACTGCGCTGGCCTCCGTAGCGTCGTCGCCGCTAGACGCTGGCTGCAGAGCGGTGGAGGCGTGAGCAGGGCTTCCAGCAGCGCTCTCTGTCACGCCTGCCTCTGCTGTTCCAAACAGCAGCACCTCCTCTGTGCCCTCCCCGCCAGACGACAGAGCCCTTGATGGGCTCCCGGGGCTGGAGAGACAGGAGGAGCCACTGGATCGACTGGACTCAGTCAACACGTCTTTGCTGTCTGTGAGCAAGTTGTGCTTCTTCAAGATGGCCGCCTCCTTCACCACTGGAACACAGAGAGGGCAGAGGAATATTAGGCTATTGTACGTGTGTGTCAGTCAATCAAATTGGGTCCTGAGAAACCCTCTGACCAGTATACTTAGTTGTTATTTGATCTACAGCACACATCATTGCTACTGTCTTATAGATAAATGCAATGTACGTTTTAACGAGGAGATCATATTCACACCAGTAACATAAGTAGGCATCATACCTCTGGTGACATCCTTCTCCAGTATCTGCAGCAGGACGCCTTCGTAAACATTCTTTACATGTACAAAGTTGGAGTGGTCAGTGTCGACTAGCTGCTCAAGACCTTGAAGTGTCTGTCCAGAGAGAGACCATTGTACAATGGATACTGTATTAAATGGTGTGTGTGTGTGTGTGTGTGTGTGTGCTCGCACATGGGGGGGGTTGACCTACAGGTTTGCAGGTGGAGGCCAGGTTCTTCCTGATGTAGGGAAACGTTATCGCCACCAAAGCCTCGTGAAAAATCCTCTTCCTCACAGTGCTGCTGTCATAGTCATATTGCTACAGAACACAGGCATCGTGCATGTTTAGTGTCCTTCTTGCTACACACAAGACAATGCACATGCTGGATGCATGCATGTTCTATCAGAGAAACTCTGAGGTGGTATTGCATTGTAAATTGCTAATAGTAATGGAATCGGTCTTCCCAAGCAGCAGTTAGGTGCAGTAAGTACCACAACAGGTGACCCCTTGGATGTGTCAATATGAGTGTCTTTTGAGTGAGTCTACTGGCACACCTGCAAGGTTTCAATTACAGTTACAACTACAGGTTGCAGTTGCACGTGATAGCCAGAGTAAGTCCCCATTTCCAAAGTTATCCTGTGCAGCTTTAGAGATGTAATGCTGCTGACCTTGAGCACCCTGTGTTTGACCTTCTCTATGGCAGAGGCCACGTTCTCTGGGTTGTCCTGGATTGCCTTGTACAGCAGCTGCTTAAAGGTAAATGCTGCATTCTCCATCAACTGACAGGAAGATACCACAATAACGTTGATCTCTTACAGTAATCTCAACAGCAAGGCTACACTAGCTTTCTTGAATATACTGTAATTATAGTATGTTGTGGTTAAATGAGCAATGTACTGAGGAAATAATTTAATTTGAATATGTGTGTGTGTATCTGTGCCTATGTGCAATAGCTTATGTTATGTGCAATATACGGTATCTGCACAAATGTGTTGAAAGAAATGATAACTGTGTGTGTGTGTGTGTGTGAAGACAGAGAGACAGAGATCAGACATGCCTGCTGTAAGTCTATCTGAGCGCTGTGGATCAGACCAGTTGTGCCAGAGAAGCCAAAGTGTTCCTGTAGGTGCTGTAGTCTGTCTTGGAGGGTTGCTATCTTCTGGTAGCAGCTCTGCAGCTTAGGCCTCCACATTATAGCCAGAGCCTGCACAGAGATGTTGTGGGGGGCAGGTGGGAAGTCAAGAACAACATTTGTTGCTAAACTGGCTAACATAAACAGGTCTCTATTAAGAAGATAGACAGGTGTATATTAACAATACAGATAGGTGTCCATTAACACGATATACATCTTTAGATTTTAATGTGAATGTATATGTATATGTTTTAGGAAGAGGGACAAGAAAGAATGTACCCTTTCAAGTTCATCAGCGCCCATGCCAGTTTGGAAGTCCCGACACAACTGGTCCATTGTGCTGTCAATCAGCTGCCGTCCCTCCTGGAAGCCTGAGCTGACTGGCTCCATCAGCTCGTCCAGGACTGAGGCCAGGAAGGGCTGCACGCTCTGGGCACAGAAGCTCTCCGCTGGCTCGGACACGCTGGCTGGAGATGGGGTTGAAGAGAAGCTTCAATATTCCATAATACTGTATTAACTCTGTGGATAGTACATCTGACACGTCACTGATCACTGGCTATTACATGTACATGTAAGCAGTCATGCTCTATTCTACATAACTGATATTATTCACTGTCATGATTGAATGGGTTGAATCGAACTTTACCATAGCTAAACCATCTTTTGAATGGATCCACAGTTTACTTAATATTTCCACTAAATAACCAAATGTGTGTGGACAACTGACCATCACACCTACAGTTTATGACTACATTCTAAAAACACCCCCCAACCCCCAATTTTTAACTATTAACAGCCTCCACTCTACTGGGAAGGCTTTCCACAAACTTCTAGAGTGATAATTGTGTTCCCATTTAACCAAGAGAGCATTTCTGAGGTCAGTGTTTGATGAGAGGGCCTGAGTCAAACTGAGGGGAACATTGTTCTATTCTGCCTTGAAAACCACGGTGGGCATGGTACACATAGTTACCCTGCAACACACACCTCCAACGGTCCAAAGAGGCCAGTGGTTGGTAATCAGAGTAGGTGAAAAGTAACCATAATAATAGTATAATAGGATAGATAATGTCATGTATTATTTCTGCTGAAATTGCTTTCCATGGAAAATGTGCTGGCAAACAGTATTGTACAGTATTATTCAGGTGAGATGTTGAATGTGGGTGAGGGTACGTTTCCTTGGTAACAGGGTAGCAGGGGTGCAGAGAGCTGCACATCTAGGATCTTAATGACCTTACCCTTGAGCTTGTTCTCCACAAGTCTTCTGGAGCTGACAATCTGGTCCATGTCTGAGTGGATCAGCACTTCCTGCTGACGTGCTGAAGTACTGCATTCATTCTTCAAGGCTGTCAGTCCTTCCAGAAGATACTCCTGGATCATGATGTAGGCGGCTTCCACTACCTGCATGGATCAGACTGGACTCAGTTATGTGTAACTTATATTCTGCCATAAAACAGCAGGACACCCATGCCAGAGTTTGATTTAACTCACTCAAAGGAGTTCAGTTATCTGACCTTAACTAATAAGTAATGACAAGAAAGACAACACTAGGGGAGGCACAGAAAAGGAAAAAAGGCATAAATACAACAGTCTCAGGACCACGTGATAATGATCCACTATTGCAGGAGGATTACATCAACCGGCATGCAAGTAGTAATACCATCATTTTCAAATAGCAGTGGTCACTCTCTTTTCCACTTACTGAGGTGAAAAACTGTAGAGTATTAGAACATTCCACATTCTATATTTAACTACCCAGATATCTCTAGGCACACTTAACAAATGAAAGAAATATTCCATGCGTCAACAAGGAGTGATCTATCTTGAATTGAGATGTTTGTAGTAACGTTGCACCAGCTGGGGACTCACAGCAAACCACACTTTCTTCTTGTCCTTCTTCTTAGCCTTAAGGCAAGGTAGCATGTCTTTCTGTAGGGTAGGCAGCAGCTGCTCCATCACTAGGTTGGCCATCGCCTGAACAAACACACTATGTAAGGTAGGTAAGCACATATTTACACACATGGAAACACAGGTATAGCTTTCACTTGTGAACAGCAGTAGCAGTAGTCATTCTATGCAGATATCAGCTAAGATGTGTGTGTGAGCCAGCAGTCTTATTTACAGGCTGCTTACAGTATAACAACCCACACTGAGGTTTGTTTGTGCCTGTGTGTTTACCGAAGTGTGTAATCCAGACAAAAGCCGTCTCCATTTGGTTGTGATTTCCTGCTTATTAGCTAACTTCCTTTCAGCCATAACTATTCATATGAAACACCATGTGAGCACATAGCTTATCATGCTGTCAGCTCGTGGTTTCTCCCTCATCTATTCAGACAGCAGGATGAAGCAGGCCAGAGGAAACAGGCTGAGGGTCTTCACAATAACTGATCACATACAGTATACAGTACATTTGCACTGAAACACTTTGTTTTTGTGCTGTTGCTTTTTTAGTTGTTAATACATTTGCATAAATAAACACATTATTTTAATTGTCTGTCTAGGATATCTGCTGACTATGTTGTCTACATGTCCCATAACTACATCATTTAGACATTTTCGCAACAAATATAAGTTTAAAGTTAACCGATTTGATGGAGAGACTGATTGAGTGATTCCATTTGAAATGACTCTTGTTTATCCGACAGGCTGTGGCGCATATCAACATCTTGGTTTTCTGATTAGTCAGATTGCCTGTCAATCAAACTCTGGCGAAAGGTCCACCCAGACACCAGTCAAGGATGTTTTGGCCTGTCTGCTTAACATCTGTAACCTGACGTAACATCTCCTGCAGTACAACATAATATAGTGGGACCAACCCCTAAGCGAGCATGGAGGTGGACACTAACAGCGAGATAAAGAGGCACAGGAAGATAATCACATACAGATCAAGCATAGAAATAGGCTGGAGAGGTGCAGATGTACCCTGACATCGCTGCCTATAAGCATATCCCCGGCCTCAAGCTGTGTCTTCTCCTGTCTGTACAGCTGGAAGGCTTTGAGAAAGGCCTGCACGTCACATGTCTTCTTCTTCATGAAGTCTTTATTACCAGAGGGATGAGAGGAAGACAGATAAATACACAGGAAGGGAGGGAAAATCTCTATAGACCATATTTGGCACATATGTTGCCATGTATTAAGACGTTGTGCACAATGGTGGCCACAAGGGGCAGAGTTGAGCTTATGACGGTCCAAGTTGCCATACAGTATCTGTCTCTGTTTGAGGGAAGAATCCCCCAAGTTAAGGTGGATTGGGCAGCCTACTGTTATTAAAAGCAGGTTTAGTTCTCGAGAACACTTACAAACCTCATGCTCAAATCAAAACAACATCCCTCCGCAGAGGCGCCTCATATTAAAGGACCCATTCCATGAAAACCAAGTATTTCTAGTGACATGGAGAAGTAGTAAGCCTTTCAAAGTGGACTGTTAGCTTCCTGGTCTGTATTGGCTAAAAAAGGGGGAGGGGCGGGGAAACAGGCGAATGAGAGAAACGTGCATATGTTGCGTAGTTTACTGCACACAGTTTGTTTGGTGACGCCCCTATGAAGATATGGCCAGCTACGTAGTATCAGCGAAATATGCAATATGTTGATCGCCAATACACAAACTCTAAGTAAAAGTTTAATGTTCAACATTTGCAGATTACCAAATCTGTAAATCTATTTTATGATACAGTAACTGCAGGCTACCATAGCATAAACAAGGCATATTATCAAGAGTGATGTGCACATCAATAACTACATTAGATTAATATAGGCTATTGTTCAGAAACCGTAAACGGTTTAGAAATAGGCTGTGTCAAGTGAAAAGGCGCATTAAATGACTCCTTTATAACGCACTGTGAAGGAAACCGTATTACTATGACTATGTTGTGACCAGTGTTCACTACTTTGTTTATGTTGCTATTTACGGAGCCAGGGCTGTGTAGAAGTATCAGATTTATTTTTAACAAGCAGAGAACTGTAAGCTAACGAGAAGATATTTGGTGAATTTGACAAAGAGTGTATTCACTTACAATTAGCTTGCAATATCTGACTATACCTTTAAATTGTAGGTATCCATTTTTTTCAACATTCAAGATTCATGTGGTTACTTACTACTATATTATGATATAAATATAGTAATGTTTATTCAAAATCTCCACTGAGCTTTTACTTCAGGGAATAATAGAGCCAGTTGTAATGACACTGGTTTATTGTGAGCCCACCTTGGTTCTGGTGCCTTATGCATTCAGCCAGGATGGCGAGGAAGTTGTCTCGCTTGGCCTCTTCTTGGAAGCAGAAGTAGAAATCACTTTGGTATGGGAGACGCAGATAAACTGGGAAATGTCCTGGCAATCCTGCCAGTGGGGGAGCAAAATCCTCCTTCACACCTGAAAGAGTAGTCATCCTTTTAGAATAAACTGAATTCCCTATACTTTATTTGGGTGTGTGCAGTAAGCGTGTTCCCGTGTATGTAATATTAGATGTCATGATCTGTGGCCTACCTGAACAAATATGAAATGGTTTGTACATGGACCTACTGGGTCAATGTAGGGATATTTGGCTACCCAGACAGGATTTAACAGACATTTACAGAAACAGACATTCAAATCAAATGATACCTATGACAACAGGCCCTAAAAACTGCCAGCAAATGCATTTCCACAACTGAAGGCTCATTGGCACTCACTGTTGGCATCATCTGGGAAACACCTGTTCACCATGTCCATGTACCTATCTTCTGTGGTTAAAACAGTGCCCTCTGTAGGGATCAATTTGTAACGCGGAGGAACGCCTTGAATAAAACCCTGATAAAAAGAAGAGCAATTAATAAGAAAATATCATGAAGTGCTTTTGTGGGCAAATTAAAGAGACTTGTACACATACATATAGCTGCCTTACCACACACTACTTTCAATCAAACACAATACGACTTACACTGGTTACGCTGGTTAAGTGATTATTTAGTCATGTGATTTCATGAAAATGATGTTTCAAATTGATCTTCAACCAGAGCTGAGTTATAAGTCAGGTAATGTAAAGAAAACACATTTCATGTCAAACCTCGATGGGGGATTACAGTATATTGAGATAGATAAGACACAGTTAGCATTTTAAAAGTTTTGGCTGTGGTGTGGTTCATGGGACACCCGGGATTGGGAACAGCTGTGGGTAATGAGCTACCCACCATCTCCCTATAAGCAGAGCAGGCGTTCAGATGGATGTTGTGCCTTCTGACATGTATGGACTGGTTCGACTAAGTGCTACCAAATGCTTGATGAGATACAACGTACATGTTGTAAATAATTGGTTCAGAATCAGTCTGCCAGAAAGATCCCACCTGTGTGTACTAGATTCTTTGTCAAAGCGTAGCTTAGCCATGGTGCAAGGTATGGCTACATGGTCAGACTCACCTCTGAGCTATCGTGGCACTCAAGGCAGTAGTTGGCTCTCACCACCACATAGCGCTCTTTCCACTTCCTGTTATCATTGAAAAAGAAAATGCCCTCCTCATAAAGGACAGCTCCATCTTCAGGAGCCTCCTGGTACAGACACATACACATCGAAACGCATTGTTAAGGCAAAGCGTAGTACTCTGGCAGTACTTCAGCTTTGTTGTTGTGAGCGGTGTTCGCCACTTTGTTTGTGTTTCTATTTATGGAACCAGGGCTGTGTAGAAGTATTCGATTATACGGTATACGGTTATTATACAGATAACCGTAAGCAAGCGAAA
Organism: Amblyopsis rosae; assembly: GCA_025399935.1. Taxonomy (NCBI): domain Eukaryota; kingdom Metazoa; phylum Chordata; class Actinopteri; order Percopsiformes; family Amblyopsidae; genus Amblyopsis; species Amblyopsis rosae. Next base: position 10,454 of record JAODTR010012341.1, on the reverse strand, counting down.
TGCGATATTTGGTGAATTTGACAAAAACTGTATCACAGTAGCTTACAATTAGCTTGCAATAGCTGACTATACATTTAATGGGATAATAACAAAAAAATATATTGAATCACTACATTATTATTATTGTCAGACCAGCAATTAACGCACAGACACAAAGCTGTGGAATCACACACACACACACACACATACATACACAAAATAGTAAACAATAAGTTACCGGTTGTAGCAGCAGCTGGGTCATTTTCTCTTTGTGTTGCTCCAACTCATCTTCTACCTTGGCCAAATTGGCCACAGAATACTGTTTACTGTAGTATGGGCTGAACGTCTTCAATTCAGCTTCAGTCTGATCTGAGACACACACACACACACACAGAGGCATAGATATTATTACATATTATCTCTATATTATACTGCAGTACTTACAAAAGTGCTTATATTATATGCTATTTCAATACTGTTTATACAACTATATCACTGTTAAATGGATACACAACAGAAGGAAGTGACACAGGAGAAAATACTACTAGAAAGGATTTAGGACCTGAACACTGGGTATCTGGGTGAGTCTCTTGATACTCTTGATATCCTGCATCTTCCTGACCAAACCCATGCTTGGACGACATACAGCCTCACTTGAGCTGCATGAGACAGTTCAAAATATATCTTTCCATACCACGTTTGCCTGAGCGAAGTAACTAAGCGCACTTAAATCAAGGCTTGAGCTCATCTTTCACTCTTTTCCCAGTTCCATATTACATGTGCTGCAGGAACGCATCTACAACTTCAGCCTTAACTTACCCCAGATGATATCACACTAGGCTCAGGTGAACCACACACAATACATACATTGGTTTAGTGACGCCAGATAAGGAAATTCATGTGTTTTTCATTTTTTCTTTTGTGTACTATGCTCACTCCCCAATGGAGCATGCCCAGACCAATTGCATTCACAAAATGAATGTTGGGGCTTAATGATTAATAATGATTATGATGATTAGTAAGAATTCAGATGAAGAGAAACATAATAATATATTTCCAGGGCTTATTTGTTTATTTATGTATTTATGTATGTACAATAACATAATAGAGTATTACTTGATTTTATTAACAAATAATCACTATTAGCATTGTTTCCTTCAATCCTCTGTGAAAGCAGTATAATATCACAAGACCCTTTGGATATTACAGTGGAGGGAAGTTTCCTTAACACAAAGGTCAGGAAGAGTTGTTTACCTTTGAAACACAGTGCAGGGAAGTGCAGGTGCTCTGTGCATGTGCGTGTTCGTGTGCGTGTGCGTGCGCCCGTGTGTGTGTGTGTGTGTGTGTGTGTGTGTTTGGTGGGGGAAGACTATGCTGCTAGTTTATGAGCTCTGTATGGGGGAGGAGAGAGAAGGCAAGGGGCACATAGAGCAGGACACAAGAACTGTACAGAGAGCTGCATAGAGCAACAGTAATACAACAGTGCTGAGAGCAATGTCTAATGGACAACGACAAACGTGTTAGCTACTTCATCCACACACAGCTGCAGTGGAAGGCTAGCTTGCAGCTCCCTAGGGGATCGCCTTGTTTTTTCCTCAGGTCTGGGCCACTAACAATACTGTGTATAGAGGGCAGTTCCGTCTGCTTTTGCTGTCAGACTGAGTTCACGCACACACGCACACACACACACGCGCGTGCACGCACACATGCGCACGCACTGGATATCCTGATGCCTGCCGTGGGCGAGATCTACTCTATGGAAACAATGATCCCTTTCAACATCTCTCTCACTGTGTCTTGTGGGAAGGGGGATCAATGCCAAACGAATGTGAGTCCTCCAAGTGAATATGTAACACTCAATATTCCCAAAGACCCGCTCAATAAGGCAACACCCACTCTTCCTCAGAACTGGCACTGTGATTCTGATTACATAACGGCTAAAAAATGAGGTTCTGAATGAGGTCATTCCTACACAATTTGCCATCTACAGTATGCAGCACTGAAAGCTGGGGTAATGTTTAATAAGATGTGGATCACTCGGGTATATGGACAATTAGTATATATGTATTTAGAAGTAATTCAATTAAGCTACCAAGCTCAACTTGCTGAAACACATGCTTTGCAACCCATACAAATCTGGGTTATAAATATTTTGTGGGTTGGTATAGGCAATCTAGATAGATAGTCTACCCAAATGTAGCACTGAAAACACTGGAAAAGTGACTTTTTAAAATAATTTGTCCCCTTTTACTGTAACATTGTGTATAAATGTTAATTAGTTAACAATTAGCTTCCCCACTGATTTCCATTATTTTGTTGCTATTATGAACAATTATGCAAGGGCATTACATCTTAGCATTTCTGTGTGACTTCCCCACTCATTAGCAATGATTTCCACTTTACAGATAATATGAATGAAAGCAAATTGCCCAGATTATGAAAACCTGTCCGATATTTTACCTTTCAAAGGAAAATGCATATGTATCATACTGTAACACATGTTGCAGGATAGCTTTGTGTCAAACAAATCTCAAGAGCACTGTGCCCTGGTGACACACTTTATAATATTAAGGTTTATGCAGCCAAGGTAACAAATATATAATTTTGTTCAAGGTACAATACATATGCCCATACAGCCCATTACAGGCTCTTTTATAGAAAGACTCAACTAGAGAGCAGACAGACTAGGGATGGCACCGATACAATACTGAGATCGGAAATCGGCCCTATACTGGCTTAAATAGCTGGATCGGCATCGGTGACAAATAGGCATTGTAACTGCTATGGAGATGATCCAATTTAATTAATTTACACACGTAGGTCTACTGTCAAGCATCAGCCATATCTAACATACCCAGGCCACACTATCAGCAGCAGATTTCTAAAAAGTCCTAAAACAGAGATTGGCACTCATTTACTGTGCAACTTAATTTAAACCAAACCATCAATGACAACATTGTAATATTTCCATTCATATAAAGCCCATGTTACAGTATGTTTCACAGAGTTAGGACAACAATGTTCAAGTCTGATGGTTCCTTAAACAAAACATTATTCCCAGTCTTTTCCTCAGTCACAGTAAGGAATTTAACACTGGGATCAGATCGGTACTTGGTATCGACCAATACCCAAAGTGCAGGTATCTGTATCAGGACTGAAACAATTGGATCGTGCCATCCCTAATGAACACAACTTTATTTATACACTTGCCTATCTTATTGTAATCTTACTGACATTACATTGTTATGTTAACTTTATGTACGGATGAATGAGCCCTTTATACGTAGTACAGACAACTGAGTTGAGACAATTGTTTGGAGAGGCTAAACGTTTTGCATTCTTGAAGGCTGAAGCTGGAGAGACCTGTTGTTCTACTCTATATGCCATCTAAAAGTAGAGAACATGTTGTGAGTAATATGAAGCAGACACATGAAAGATAATCAAACAGAAATCACATGAATACAGTATACAATACTTTAGATTAGAAATATATGTATAATAATATATATATTAAATATAAATACCATCTCCCTTCTTGTCCAGTGATGTGCTTATCAAGGTATAACATATGGTGGGCCTATATACACAGTATAACTGATTATCCATCCGCTGCCCTGTACATGTACAATATATAAAACACCTCCTCTGCAGCCTTTTTGCATTTATAATACTTTGTTGCATACAGCATATGCATGCTTTAAGAGTAGGACAGTTATTTTAGGGAGCATGCCCTGCTCTAACATATCCTATAGCAAACACACACACACACGCACGCATTTAGTTAAACTAAATATAGTTACTTGTTCTCTCATTTCTAAAGCTGTTAAATGAATAAGTAATAAAAGAATTTTCATTCCCACAAACCATCCATAACGTAAAACTCTTAATCTTAAACTGCGTAACAGTGTAATCAGATGCATTCACTTATTGTTTATAACAAAAATCTACATAAAACTGAAGCCACAGGAAACCAGACAGGTGTTTGGATGTAATTGTTGCAATTAGACAAACTCAGGTTGAGGATGGAGCTATGCTGCAGACTGTTGATATCAAGAAACGGCAGATAACATGCTCCTTTCAGAAACGATCATATACAGTCAACATGTGTTGACCCAGTTTAACTGGACAATGCTAAGTAAGATAATCAATTATGTACATGTAAACTGTGGTAGCTCATGGTTGCGAATTAATTACTATAACTATATTTTCAATCTATATTCATATTGTAGGTCCAAAGTAGTATCCTTTGCATAGCATATACTGTACACATTCCGGAATGTTCCAAACTATGGATGTATGGCTCATTGTGGCTCATTAACCAAGTCGACAAGGCTGAATAAACAACAGGTGGCTTTAAGCAGAGCTTCCTGTGTTTGTGAACTAGTTGAGGGTGCTGCCCATTAGTCCTGCCCATGATAGTAGCATCAACATATTAACATTACATATCTGCTCAGGATTAAATGAGTACAGATCTGCACAATAGAATAGGATGAGTATCTGTACTGCACCCTTTCATTCAGCTGAACAGCTGGCTTTATGAAGTTCAACATACAAGATCAGATGGACCTGCAAAATATGACTATTAAAAAGACTATTTTTTTTACTGGAATATGCCAAACAATGCCCAAAGGTTTTTCTTAATGGGCTACTACAGATTAACCACTACTGCTTTAACGATATAAACCTTACTATATCTATGGCAGTATACCTTCTATTTGATGGTTCTGTCCTCATCTTGTGCAGACAAAATAAATCAGAAACTATTTGGCTATGACAGATATCTATTTTGCCCATGAAACATATAGGCTTCACCAGTCCTACTCAGGTAAGCAAAATACCCACCAATTTGAAAGACTAGCCTATTAAACGATTACAGAGCAGATATTTGTTACCGTTTTATCTTCATAAAAACTATACGCGCTCATGGAGCCCCTGTCAGCGTTCCAATTCGCGTAAATACGCGCATCACATTACCTCTGATAAACTTGGATTTGCTTTCATCCAGCAGACTGGATGCGGATAAACCCATAATGTCGCCGGACTGCTGGGGACGAGAAGATACACAGGTAGTGCTATATCCTCATGTAGACGAAATAATCATGTCCGTCTCATTGACCAAGACGACGACTGACTTACGGGCGTGGAAAATATGTCTGTGACAGGGAGTCACGGATAGTTCTGTGAGCGCTCGTGTTTACTTAAGTAGAACACCTATAGCAGCTGATTCGTCAGAATTCCACAAGACATTTTATATTAGCCAACGTTTTTGGTGTCAATTTACCCGGTGTTACACCTTGTTACTGCTGTCGCTAATAGGCTTGTCGCTTAATTAATATTACAACAGTTATCTCTACGCTACAACCAAACAAAAAATACAATATTTTAAAACGTATGCTGATAGCGTGGTTAAATCTATTTTGCTGTATTTCTGCATAACTATAATCTTGAGAAAATAAACCAGACAATGAGCAATACTGTACCTCTCAGGACAATCAGTGTGATTAACACACCATTATCGTATGTTAACCATACTAACCCGTTTTGAAGCCATACACTTAGTCACAAATTATTTTCACAGAGATTATTTTCACAAAGATTATTAAAAATAAAATGTATTTACAGACAAAAATAATGCCCCAATACGGATTAACAATACTGTAAGCAATCGTCTTAATTGGAACTCGTTAAACTGCATGCAATATAAACTTACATTGAATATTAACTTAAATTTACAAGGAAAACTTTTGCTATTCAAAACTTTAAACTTTAACACTTGTTGGAAATGTAATGAGGTGACATTTTGCAAGCTTGCATGTTATTGGAAACAAGTTATTATCTTAAACCACACAGGTAACACCAGTGTGACTGTCACTGGCTGATTGAACAACACTGCCTTCTACTGGATGTCATTGTCGAAGAGACACGTGGATATGGGACATTATGTGGATCACAAAACAGCAAAAATTCTCAAAATTACGTCATCGAAAGAAGGAACGAATCCGTGCATCAGGCGATTCACAAATGCAGAATACACAAAAAATATAGTTTTATGAATGACAAACAATTTATTCACAGATATATCAATCTGCCTGTCTACATAGACATGATATATTTAGTACAAATGGCACATTTATATTAATGGCAACTTACAAGTCACAGTCACACAAAATAGACATTTGTAAATCATTATGTATGAATTTGTAGATTATTCTACTTCTGCATTTACAAATAATTTTGAGACATTTCAATCTCCATACACTGCCACCATATCAAGACATGGATGGATACTACTGGGATTCCTGGTATTCATGGTTGGGCCTTCCCCCAGTATGCTCTTATGGGCGGCAGTGGCACACAGCAGGACAGGTGACTGAGAAGTTGCTGGTTCAGTGTCAATGTGTCACTGAGCAAGACACAATTAACATCATCACATAAAGGTGGAGCCCAACACCTAAAACACTACAATATACAATATACCTGCCTGTCAGTTTGAACACTGACATTTTTTTTAATTATAACCCAGTGTTTCTTACAGTCTCTGTAAATAGGAACACAAACAAAGTCGTGCAGAAAACCACTCAACACTATGCTAGCCTTGGCACTGAGTTTCCTATGTGGGGGGCTGAGCTTCTGAAGGAGCACCCTATGGTCTTGATGGGATAGTTCTTGTTTTGATCGAGTTCAAATCAACATTCTTTCTCCAGCATCCCTGACTTCACCTTTAACTATTCGAACAAGGACGTTACTTTGTTCAATTATATAAGCTCTTCACCTCTCACGTGGCAGTAGTTTTTCTTCTTTGGTATTGAGTCACCTCCTCCTCTGTGCACCCAAACATCCTGGGTCTCCCATCACTACTGCAAGCACCACAACCCCACCATCTATGGAGTCCCCTCATGGGGATCCGGCTGTAGGTGAGCTCATCACCTGTACTGTGTACTGCAGTAGCGGTCAGTGCTGCAGCCCCTCCCATTCATTCAGCCCATTCAGCTCCATGGTTGCTTCATACTCGTTCTCACTCATCACTCCAGAATATGGTGCTGGCTGCAGCTGGAGCTATAGGACCTCACAAGGATTATTATGGCTCAGTGATTATACAGTTGAGACATGGATGTGGCCAAGGGTTGCAGAATATATTCAACATAAATCCAACAAATCAAATATCCAAATTATAGGGTATGCCATGCACCAAACAGAATCCTACAGACAAAAACTAAAATTATATAACAATGATAGTGGCAAAACATTCATATCCTCGGCGGGAAAGAACATGTGAGGTCACTGGAGAATACTTCTTTATTGGGAAAGCTGTGCTCATAGGAAGAATATGTATATACACAAGGCATGTCTATGTACTTTCTGAAGAAAGAGAAACTTGAACAGTGTTTTCTATGTCTTCACATGAGCTACATTACCACGGTCATCACAGTGGAAACTTACTGTAAATCAGAGTCAGCATTAAAACAGCTATATTATCATGTCAGCAGCTCTATCTGCTGGAAAGGAATGTAAAACTGATACGAGAGAGAAACATCTAGCACAATGAACAAGGCTTTCATATGTCCCACAAAATGTACATTTCAAATACCAAAAATATATTGTTCTTCAAATTATTCAGGTGTGATCATGTGCGTGTGTGTGTGTGTGCGCAACTGCACGCTGTTGTCACTCTAGCAAAGCAAATTAATTACAAAAAGCCCAACAAGCAGGGCTGAAACACTGAGCCTTGGTATAACGCCAAGACTAGGTTTTGTGGTCGCACAAGCTGTTGTGCAGAGTGTGGTGCTTGTGGTTGTGACAGTCGTGCTTACCACGGCTGTTGTGCTTGTGATAGATGGTCTGGGCACAGCTGTTGTGGCTGTAACATTCGGGCTAAGTATGGTTGTTGTGTTTGTGATAGATGGTCTAAGTGAGGTTGATGTGGCTGTGACATTATAGTTAAGTGAGGTTGTTGTGGCTGTGACATTCGGGCTAAGTATGGCTGTTGTGTTTGTGATAGTCGGTCTGAGTGAGGTTGATGTGGCTGTGACATTATAGCTAAGTGAGGATGTTGTGTTTGTGATAGATGGTCTGGGCACAGCTGTTGTGGCTGTGACATTATAGCTATGTATGGTTGTTGTGGCTGTGATATTCAAGCATCTAGTGTAGATGTTGTGTTTGTGATTGATGGTCTGAGTGCAGTTGCGGCAGTCTGGTTGAAAATGGTTGTTGGGGTTGTCACATTGGAGCTATGCGTGGTTGTTGTGGTTGTAGCAGTCGTGTTGACATGCTCTTAATTAGGCTACATCAGAAATAACTAAGTAGGTATCATTTTAGAAATTAAGATGAAGGCCTAGATTGTAATTATCTGTAGTTTAGAGGTGCTGTTCTTTTATCTACACCAAGAAGCCTAGCCTGTTGTTATAGGTGAGTTAAGTTGTTATAGATTGTTATAATTTATTACTGGTATATTGGGTAAATAGTTATAGACAAAACTTCACATCATTTAATACTATTTTTTATTATTACTATAATTGACTGCTTGTAATTTAAAGTGCTACAGAAAGCATAATAATTGTACACTTACTTTGGTAGACAGACACAACTGATTTGATGAACAGGGCAGTAACGTTGTGCTGATGCAGCCAAAATCAGTGCATGTTGTACACTGAAGATCAGCTGATACTGTATGAAGAAAATGTCAAATGTAACTAATAATATAACATTTTTATTGTAAACATAGATGAGATATAGTCATGAAAAAATGTATATCATTATATACTATTGCCTCAATTTATATTTTGTATGTTGATGTTGCGTGAGTTAAATTACCTTTGTTGAAGAGGGTCCAGATACAAAGGAGAGCCAGAATCAGCTTCATTTTGAACAGCTAATCTCAGCGATACTCAGGAGTCACTGGACTCCTGGTGATTTTCCATATGGGAGGAAGGATCACCTGTTTACACCCTGTTTACACCCAAAACATTAAATCGAAAGGATTTCCGCACTGTCCTTTTCCTCATGTCCTAAAATCCTCCTTCACAATTCTTATTTGGCATAAACAAACAACCACGTCTCAGAATTCCTTGCATACAGGGAGTACAGTACACAAATACAGTTTAAAGGTGCAGGCAGATATACCATGGCTCATGACTAACCAGTGTGTGTGCTGTCCACACAGGACCAATAAGGACATTGTAACTGCACATAACAACATACAGTATATTACCCTTTAAAAACCAGTTCTGCATTAACACTGTTGTTTTGGTTTTAAACTCAGAGCACATGCCCCACCCACTGGAATTCTGAGTGTCATGTCGTATCTGCCCCATAGCGACAAATCATGTTAATAATAAGGAAAGGGGAAGAAATTAAAGATCTCAGGGGAGATGGCAGGGATGTACGCCTGTGGCAGCCAAGCAGCCGTCCTCAGTGTGGGGGGCTTTCATTGCAGTGGTTGGAGCTTCAGACCATGCATACAGTCTCTGAAACACCTGTTTGAGGTGTAACAGATGTATGTCAAAGTCAGCAATGAAAATAATGACATCAACCAGGTATATGAGCAAAGAGTCATTCTCTTTATCCCCCAAACAGTACTGCAGCATGCACTAGAACACAGCAGAACTCTGCTCTTATTTAAAGTGTAACTTCACCCCCAGCTATGAGCCTGACTCCACCCATTGTATACTTTTGGATATACATGCTACAGAAACAATAACCACATTAACATCTTAACCCTGGAAAACCCAAAAACATCACTTAGCGCTCCCAAAAACGCATTTGCTAATTTTTATAACTACCATAACTACCATTTACCATTTTTTTTTAAAGAAACATTTGAAAATGTGTATATTGGAGAGCTAAGTGACGTCGGATATTTATCACCTCCGGTCTTACAACGTTAAAGTTGTATCTAAAATATTCAAACAACTATTTTATATGTAAATATAGTGGAGTAGGGTAGTCTAATTGCTTCCTGAGTAGAGAATGACATCACACTCCCTCTGCATGTTTAAAATACGGCCAAATTAGCCCTAGACACTGAAGGGTTAAACGAATAGCCTACCCATACCCTTTGGCCCTTTATTGTGGATGGCTGTGGACTGGGGAGTTACAGGCAGAGTAAAGTATGGCCTACTGCTAAATTGGTTATGGCCAGTCAGCAGCTTGAGCTTCAAGGCAATTCTTATCGTATGGGTGACGTCACAGAGGGTTTGTCCATTTCTTTATTTAACCTAGTTTTCATAGCCATAACTTGCATTAACATGTGCATGTTGGTCCACCAAGAATGTGTTTCAGTCTGAGATAATGGTAGCCTATTCTAGTATATCTCATGGCAGAAACATTTACTTAAACATCTATATAAAATGTTAAATAATAATAATAATAATAAAAAACTTTATTTGTATAGTACCTTTTATACACAATGTGCAACTCAACGTGCTTTACAGTTAAAAACATTTGAACAAAGGATGAAGGGAACAAGTGCAATTAAA
>JAODTR010012331.1:0-28018 GCA_025399935.1 Amblyopsis rosae | reverse complement strand
GGCGTGTGTGTGTGTGTGTGTGTGTGTGTGTGTGTTACTATGTCTGTGTGGGCGTGTGTGTGTGCCTGTGTGTGTGTGCTTGTGTGTGTATGCGTGTGTGTGTGTGTGTGTTACTAATTCTGTGTGGGTGTGTGCGTGTGTGGGTGTGTGTGTGTGCCTGTGTGTGTGTGTGGGTGTGTGTGTGTGCCTGTCTGTGTGTGCGCTTGTGTGTGCGTGTGTGTGTATGTGTGTGTGTGTGCCTGTGTGTGTGTGTGTGTATGTGTGTGTGTGTGTGCCTGTGTGTGCATGTGTGTGTATGTGTAGCGAGGACAGACACGTGCGCTCACCTGTGTAGCCACATGGAGAAAGGTCCTTCTGACATCCAAGAAGCTCTCTTTCATTTGGGTGCATTGCTATTTTTAGAGCCAGCTCTGAAAGGTCAGTTCCAGTACACCGGTACTGTTTTGCTATCTGCACATCAATATGACTAGAACCTTATGGGGAGGTGTGTCATGCTAGATTACATCATGTCATGTTAAGAGATGGTAACTTAGTATCTGCACTAGATGGCTTCTGTTGTACACCTTTACAGGGTGAGATTCATGCAATCGGTTTTGACTGGCCCTATTGCTAAACCTCCAAAGCAGAGCCATGGAAAGAGAGTGTTACGCTCCAAGTTCGAAAACTTAAACGGTCACATGGTTCATGGAGAGGCTAAACCTATGGCAAAATAGTTCCAGGAAGTGCTTGGTGGGCAATTTGAATATATATATATTTATATATATACATACAGATATAACTACATTTTTGTCAATAAATGCACAAATTTACATTTAACATTTAATTTATAGGGTACTTTTAGTATTTATGCTAACGTCCGTTAACTATTTTAAGGCTCCACGATCCGCCATTGCTGTAAAAAAACAGTCCATTGGAGTTGTCGCGACTCTCATTACATGGCTCTGCTCCAAATGAACTATAACCAATAAACAGTGCATGGTTCTATTGTTCTGCGAAGGAAAATACTCAATAAATAGCCATAAATCATGCAGTACCTGCAGGTTTACACATCATTTAGCTGCATCCAAAACAATAAAGACAGCTGCTCGAGCATGAAGAAGAAGCTTGTATAGTTGATGGCCTACTTTGCTTACTGAATACCTCACATCATCCTTTCTGACATGTACAGTACAGGACAGTTAGGTTTCCAGTACTGTATGCATTTATTAAAATGACTTAACACTTCTCCTGCCAATTGTAGACCTGTGTTCTGGCGTCTCACTTACACACCAGCTAATTATAGTCCACTGTAATTACAAATGTGTCGTTTCTCATTAGGCCTCAGCAGCTGACACGCAAGTGAAGCACTCTCTACGTGACATGTCGCTGTATTACCTCTCCTCTCCATTTGTTATCTTTCAGAATTGACGTTGAGCAGAAAAGTGCTCCAAACATCTCCATCACGTCACTCTGATTAAAGGCAATACAGATTATTTATTATTGCTCTTACATTTTCTGGTTAAGACCCTTTGGGCGAAAACAGAGAGCGCATTATTGCAGCTTTGATTCTTCTGTTATCTTGACTGTGTTGTTCCCACTGGAGACGTATGCTTCCCCGACACCTTGTGATTCCGCCCTGTTAGAAAAGAGGCGATCAGTTTGCACAGTGTTGCCAGCATGACCTTTGGTTTAACCCGAGGCACAGAGCCAGACAGCGAAGTGATATCGACTCAACGAGGCTGAGATCATCTGTGTCGCTGTGATACTTTCGCCCATTAGCTGTTGAGAGGTTGCGGTTGAAATACAGTACAGCCTGAGACCTTTTGCCTGCGCACTAGTGCACATAAGGTCAAGCACATACGGCGTCAACACAGCGTTAGCTAGGAATGGCTGGCGGCTGTGGTTCAAGTTAGCAGTGAGCGCTAGTACAAGACGTAATGTGGCTAATGAAGCTGCACCAAAGATATGTGAATGATAACAAGATGCAGCGCTGTAATGCATTTCAGTGGAAGCATAAATGGAACACTTCCGATCCATACGTGGGCGTGTCCAGAGCCATGGAAATAACAGAGTTACGACAACGGAAGTTCATCATTTTCAACGGTCACATGGTTCATGGAGAGGCAACACCTATGGCACAATAGTTCCCGGAAGTGTTTGGAGGGCAGTTTGAATATATATATAACTTCATTTTTTGGTATTTAGTAGTCAATAAATAGTCAATAAATGCACCGATTTACATTTAAAATAAAATGTATAGGGTACTTTTAGTATTTAGGCTAACTTCCGGGAACTATTTTGAGGCTCCATGATCCGCCATTTCTGTGAAATAAGCGGTCCATTGGAGTGAACAGTGATGACGCGACTCTGTTCTTTCCATGGCTCTGGGCGTGTCACCGACGGTATTGTGCTGTGGAGGCTGAGGTATAGCCAGCACCCAGACAGCTACATCTACCGGAGACAAAGTATATCGCTGCAGAAATACCGTTCACCGCCTCAGTCTGATCGTAGGTACTTGGGACATAATGGTACATCCTCCAAATACCCATTAACGCCCCCAGAGAGAACCAAAGGGCTATAGTATGGTGAAATCTGGGACCTCCTCATGTCAGGATCCAAGAGGGGAGTGGCCACTGAGCAAGATACATTGAGCCAATGCACCTGTGGCTCGTTGGCCTAATCAACAATCTGCCTTAAGCAGCACATAGAAGCAGCTCTGTGTTATCATGTGTCATGCACAAGCCCCAGGACTAAGACCAGAGACTATAGTCCTCACTTTTCTTTTGAACATATCTACCTGTGAGTAGAGGCCTTGAGTTTGATTAAAAGAAGATGATTGGTGTGGCTCTGCGTGTGCGCTCTGTTCCCAGCAACCTGACACCTCATTGACCTGCATGGAGCAGTCGGTCGTTCTAGTCTGCATAAAGGGTGAAAACTTGCCAACCCCTTTCCCAGTGGTGGCTGGTCCCTTCAGAAACAGGGGAAGCACAGATACAACATGGCTTAAATAGTTGCTATTTAATTAAATCACTAGTGGGCATACATTTTACAAGGCGCCTACCCTTGAAGTAGCCTATTTGGCTTATAATCAACTGACCTCTCCTAATTAATTGGTTAAGCAACATTGTGTCTGCCATGTTAAATATAAAGCTTCTAATCACAATACACGAACAAAGTAGGCATAATTACCTAAGGAATGGTATGTATGGTTATGGACATATGTATAGATATATGAGTGGATGCATAAATTGTGTTTGCATATGTGTACATTATGTACATTCACCAGAGATACGGTTTTTATAGTTTTACTAACTCTTTATAATGATATACATTGCCTTGTGCTGCTGTAACCAACCTGAATTTCTCCTACAGGGGATTAATAAAGGAACATCTTATCTTATCTGAACAGAGCTCTCTAAATAGATTGCAAAAAAGTATACGAAAACGAATGTCTTCGTAAACTACTGTATCGGGCACGCTCTCATTTCCTGTATACAGACGAAGTAGAATGTGATTGGATGTTTATTAGGGGTCCGCCCTCAGTGAGAAATCTGCCAAGCATAAAATAAAGAGGATGCGCTTCCAGGCGGGACAAAATTGCATTAAAGAAAGCATACTGTCCAATTAATGCTGAGATGTGCACGTACATAGACAGGGTCCAACCTGAAATGAGCTGCGGCTATAACCATCAGGTGTGTGTGTGTGTGTGAAGTAGCTGTGCTGGCTAGTTGAGGACATCTCTGTTGTCTGAAGGAAAGTAGCGTTGATGTTATTTTAACAGGTCCCTTTATTTTTATAGCTCTGTTTTAGTGCCCACGCTGTCTGCTTTCCACTGCCATGGCTCACATGCACAAACAGTACTTGCGGTCGTCACACGATGAGATGCAGGTTGAAGTTGGGAAATATGTGCTGTGCTTTTTCTTTTTTAAACTATTCAGCTGTGTCTCTGAATCATTTTATTTGTCCTTTATATAATGTATAACGATGTGATGATTGTGGTATCATTGTGTGGCATTGTGTTTATTTTAATAATTATTCATGGATAATTGATGTTGCTGTAGCAGCGCAAACGCACTGTTTGAATTATTAATGTATGCAGAAGTGTGTATGTAGGTAGAGATAAAGAAATATCCAGTCATCTAAGACAAGGCCGTCTTTCTGCAGCTCTTTCCTTTTGAGCTCTGTGCTGCTCTCTAGTGGACGGCAAGCGGTAAAGCACTTCAATCCTAACTTCAAGGAAGCAACTGTGCTTGTTAATACATGTTACAGGATCACTGAAATGTGCATATGGGAACAGATAAGTCAACTCCTTATGGTATTACAATTTAGTCAGAATGGTTGCTGTAATATTACAGTGGCAACAGCCAACACTTTAGTCATGGTGCATATGTCACATATATGTGTTGTTCATGGGACAAGCTACGATTTGAGGGAGAGCTATCTAGCCCATAGAATGTCTGGATAAAGCCCTAACTCAGATTATACGAAACTAAATTAAGTGGTTTTATTCTCTTCTTTCTTTCTCTCTTTTGACATTTGCTCAAATTAGCGACATGTTTCATCACTGCATGTCAACAGGTAGGCCCGCTAATTCCGTTCTTCTCGCATCTCTATACCGTGTACCTTTCTCTCTGAACTAAAGATCAGAAGTCTGGCTCAGCTCGACTATTGTTCTCAATTCGCTGTTTACTTTAGCGTTTTCACAGTCACTCTGCTGGTGGACGAATCAGGGAGGGGTAGTGAGATGACTTTTCGAAATGGTGGTGGAGCTAGATGAGGCGATACAAACAGTTGTAGCAACGGCGATTGTTTAAAGGTCGTCCATTAGTTCCAAACTTAACCAGTAGGGGGCAACGACTGAACACTTTTTAGTGAAGCGTTGCAAGGCCATGTAGTAACAGCAAATACATGTATAGCTCTGCAGTGGGCAGTTATTTTCACTTGGGGTCCACATTGAAAATGTCAGAGAACTTCATGGGCTACATTAATTTCTTAACCAACATGCTAAAATGTAAAAAAAAAAAAAATAGTACAAAATAGCTAACACTGTTAACTTGCATATTATATTCATGCATATTTCTACACCATTTTCATAATAAAACTTCAGTTCTCTTCTCTCTTAATACAACGTTGTAATTCACAGAAGTAAATAGAGTAGGCCTAGCTCTGCAGAATAATTAATTATTATTTGTTAAAATGTTTGATGTACCGCGGGCCGGATATAATGTTCCAAATGCCTGCATCCGGCCCCGGGGCCTGACTTTGCCCACGTCTGCTCTGTATTCAATTCCTACAGCTCCTTAATAAGGCCTTGCTTTGACTACTCTCTCCAGGTAGATGCCAGAAGCAAAATGCCGTTATAAACTTCAGACTGCCGCAACATTAAAATATAACATCACAAGAAATTAACATTACGACGTAAACCCTTAAAACTGAACCAGTGATCTCTGTTTTGTCAACATGCGGCTGCCCCTGTGTCTGTGCAATGCATTCAGAGCCATGATAATGTTTGATCTGTGGCAGTGCTAATGGCTGTGTGAGTGTGTGGTAATGGTCGCCAGATAATGACTGCTATCATAGTGGAGAGCTGGAGACCCGACACTTCTGACTAATCACTGCTTTTCCATGCCCCTTATTACCCCCCATTAACACACACACACACACACACACACTATCACCGACAATCACACATAAATAAACATAATGTACTGTATGTAGCTCACATAGATTCATGTGCATAATCACAATACATGTAAGAATCAAACACACACACGCACATTCAGGGACATGAATAGTTTTCACAGTGGCTCAGTATGTCGGGTCATAAAGTCAGGGCTGGTTAAAGTTCATGCGGATCTAATGGTGATTAGCATCATAACATATCGGCCATCACAGACAAATTATGGCTATCATTGTCTGTGAAAGCTTCTTTACATTCTCATCCAGTGGTGTTTTAATGTCCTGCAGACGCACACACACACACACACACACACACACAAACGTGCACGAACACATGCACACACACACACACACGCGTGCACAAACACACGCACACAGACCATACTGTAAATATACGCACATGAAAGTAATTATACTAAACTAATGTTAGTAACAACGTGAGGCTTGAGGTGCTGCCCCCGTGACCCGACCATGGGAAAAAGCGGTTGACGTTGGACGGATGGATAATCCTAGCTAAAATGAACTAATGCTAATAAGTAATAAAATTTAAATGAATGCTAATGCTTATAACTAATACAAGCAATCATCGCTATGATGATGCATACCATGGTGGGTTTTCTGTAAATATAATGTCCCAGTGATAAATTAATTAATTGAAGCGATCCATTAATACAAGCACACAATGTAAAAGTATAGAATACATAGTGTGGATAGGATCCCCTTAGTTCGTTTTTCCACTACAGTATATCTAGGGATATCTTCATGAGTGTGTATATGTGTGCATGTGCGTGTGTGTGTGTGTGTGGGATGTATTGATTTTCTCTAGACTCAGTGATGGAATGCTTGTTCTGCGAAGCTCTAATGCTGTTAAATCCCCACGGAACAAGCAATCGCACTCTGACACGCGTCCGGCCGCAAACACAGATACGTATTAGTGATATGCTTGTTTGTAATGCACACAGATACATGCGTACGGTATAGGTACAGTGCAACGCTATCGTTCCACTGGCCTGTGTGCATCTCACGTTGCTCTGCCAAATGGAGAGCTATGCAGCTCGTAGCTTGGATGAAAATCACACACACACACACACACACACACACACACACAAATGTGTGCACACACACACACACTCATTTACACACTCGCGCACACACACACATACACAGGCATACGGACGCGCACGCGCACACACACACACACACACACACATAAAAAACACATATGCACAGACACATACACACACACACACACACACACATATGCACATGCAGACACACACACACACACACACACACACACACACGGACTAACTGCTATTCCCCCAGCAGGACCTCGCTCTGCTGACATCATCACTGCTGCATGCACACTTAAAGCATCTGCATATTGTCCTGTCTGCCACTAGATGTCACACTAGAGCACCAGCATCAGCACCGCAACCCCTAACAAGTGCTTTGTGGACCTCACACACACACACACACACACGCACTGACATGGAACATGATGATGATAACACAAAGAGGAGCTCAGATCTCAACACACACACACACACACACACACACACACACACAGGGGGAGAGTCTGATGTCATCCTCTGCTCCGGGCACATTTACTGCGTTTAGCTCACTATATCTTTACATAGCGATGCTGTCACGATCCTGGGAACTGCGTGGACGCGTGCTCCTGCCCGGTCACGTCATCAGAGGGAGACGCTGCCATGGTAACGGACAACGTGTCGATAGCGATGGCTGCCTTTCCTGCAGCTATGCCTCATGTGCTGGGGTATAGCGCTGCTATAAAGGCCTACAGCCCTAACGGTTTGTTGAGCGGATCTGGTCGTGACTAGGACACATTCTCAGATCTGGAACAAATCTCCCGGGGCTTCTGTCAATACACCATTTGATGGACCACTCATAATCTATACTAAACATACCAAGTTTATTATATTTTACAGTGTTACAGTTTTATTTACTGCACAGCGTTTCCTTCAATGTATAATTGCTCATTCTTGTTGCCCCATTGGCACCTATTGCACCCTAACCGTCCTGGATGGGTGGGTTCCTCCCTCTGTGGGCCCTTCCCGGGTTTCGTAACTTTTTTACCCTATGGGGTATTTCATGGAGGATATCCTTGTCCGGGGGGAGGAGCAGGTTAATAAGGGGGGGGGGGGGGGGGGTTTTTTTTTCCCATGTAGATTATGGACTGTACAGCCCTTTGAAACTGTAATGTAAAGGGCTAAACAAATAATCTTGACTTGACTTTAATATATTTGCTGCTATATTAATGTTAAAACTATAGAATATAGAAGCAGGATCAAAACATAGATCTGCGTGTGTGAATGTGCGCGCACGCGCGTGTGTGTGTGCGTGTGTGTGTGTGAGAGAAGAGTAGCTGGCAGTGTATTGAGCTCACTAACTGCAGTCTCTCAGACGCGGCCCATATACTGTACTAGCATCTCTAACACTAGTGTGCGGGATATGGTGGTGGTGCGATCTCTTCTCCTGTCCTGACATATTCATCTTTACCTGCATCCCTCTGAATCTCCTTTGTGTACCCTTATTTTGTGTCTGTGTGTGTGTGTCATAAAATGTGTTTAGCTATAGATCTGCTCAGATTATTTTAGTTCTAGTTGAAATTGACAGTAAGCGGTCTCGACCGGAGAGAACCGGGGTTGCTCAAAATTACGTAATCAGTTTGTTTTGCTGAACGTTTGCTAAAGTCAAAGCAAATGGCAAAGGCCCTCGGCCATAATCTGCACATCACGCATTGATCTACTTGACCTTTCCTATCCTCTGGATAGACCACCCCCAAACCCAATTAAGTTACCCCTCATTACCGTCATCTCCACGGAAACCGGTTATTCACTCAGACACTCCAGCTGCTTGAGAAGCCCCCCCTCCTTCACACACACACACACTAACCTGAAGCCAAACCCTCTCGTACTTTCTGGCTACTTCCGGTCGCAGGGGGACATACTGTAGACAACGTCCGTGCATTTTAACCTCAGTGGTAGTGCCGTTATAACGTGATCAATGACAGGGATTCTAATCTGAGCTAGTGCAGCATGTCTGTGGATGCTCAGTGTGAAGTCTCTGGCTTTCATTAGTCTCTCTGTCGGTGGGTTCTCCACCTCAGGCTTGTTTTATTCTTCCCGCATTACACTCACTATTGAGATGCATATTGTAATGAGGCTATATATGCGTGTGTTCTGTGGTGGCACATTTAGTGCGGAAGAGAGGTCATTGTGTGATGTTCATTTATTTTAAACGTTTTGAGACATCAAAAGACTTCAGCAAACTTTGAAACACTTTTCAACCCAAGCCATACTAATAACATTCTTTGCCATTATTTATAATGATGTGTAATGCAGTTGAAGTGGTCATACACAGTAATATTTCAATAGGCAACTGTTTTTGCCTTCAGAAATCAATAGATTTCAATTTTTTGAATATGGGAAACTACTCCATTCACTTTGAGGAAACATGTATATTCACCTTCATCCATAGTCTCATATAGATACCTTGGAGTCTATCTCATATGACCTAATTTATCTGCGCTTCATGATAATTTACAACAGCCACTTAGCTTTCATTCTTCTCGCTATCGCCCTTCAAATTCAGACTGCGTGACTAGCTAGCACAATTAGCTTTCTTGAACAAAACAAGCACAACACACACAAACACAGTTTAGATTTACCTATGGAAACCAAGGCCAAGGTTTCAATTTATAATTCCTATCTCGAAGCAATGCAGTTTTTGTCTGGCTTCAACATTTTGTAATTGCTTCTTTATATATATAAAGCTACATATAATAATGTAAACATATGTATTAATTAATTATCGGGTCCAGTTGGTAAATCGCATTAACCAAGAATCATAGCATTTATTTTAGACCCGACCGAGTCAAACACTCGGGTCTCAGAATTTCGGGTCTCGGAGTACCCGTGAAGACCTCTAACACACACACACAAATATTAACGCTGACTGACTATAATTTGATTTTAGAAATCGCAATGTTCATTTTCTTTTCTTTTTCTCTCTCATAGAGTAGCGCAGCACAGAAAAGTGCTGAGTCCAATTGAGTGTGACTCCCATATGGACGGGTGATGGAGCAGCACAAGCTCCCTGAAGGGTTGAAAGTAATAGGAATAATCAAACGTCTTGTTTGTCCTGCTCCCATTGGGAGCCATGTCTCGCTGCTGCTACTGACACCCAACTAACAGTAATGCAATTTACCAGGGAGAAATCCAATTAGAAACGGCTGCCCAAATGCAGCGTTTTCCCCACGTGTCCTCATCAAATTCTGTTTGTACGTTTCTCAAACAGAAGTGCGTTTTGTGTTGTACGTTAATTAAATGTTAAAAGATCTTTCGTACTACTGAGACCAACCGCTTCATTGTCGCACACAGAGCGGTGAATTTCAGACGCTTCCCCCATTCCTGACATAGGTTTATTAGCTCTTAATTAAAGATATCCTGAGATAGATTCATTCCATCACTATTCCTCTGACAATGCCGTCATATGCCGCAACTGTTAATTTATCACCGGCCTGTCTGACCTCACATATAATAACGATGCACCGGTGTTGGTGTTTTCTCAGACAAATTAATTTGAACAGTCCAGGGCGGACTGTCAAGTCACACTAACCATGTTAGCTGCTAGCCCTATATATAGGGCATTACATGCCTTTGGAAGCCAATTCCCTGCAAAGGCCTCTGCTCTCTTGGCTTTGGAATGGGCCTGCCATGGACTCTCACTCATTTAAATGCAGACGTAGGAGACATGCGGGTATGTGCATCGTTATTAATCTCTATTGTATGGCGAAGAGGAGACAGAGGCATTTTAATCACTTGAATTGGTGTTGTTTTTCTGCTCTGGTATGTGCTTCTGTCTAGCTGACTAGGTTGCAATGTGTCTGCTTGTTGTGTTGTAGATAGGTCTGTCTGGGTGCGTGAAGCTTATCTGGGCCAACATGCTGCCTCCAACTTTAGCCATGATGGCATGCTGTTATTAAAAAACTCTCCTCTCCTCTCCCCCTCCTGGTCTCCTCTCCTTCATATGGTGACTCATACTATTTGGCTGAATGTGAATTTCATGGGGAATGGGGGTTTGGGTTTGATCCCCGACACGCCTGGCTTATCTCGTAAACATCCTCCGGCCTAACTGCTCCTGAACACAGGCTCTCACTGTACGTCCCTTTGGATAAAGACCTCTGCTTTATGACCTGATTGTTAAAGACAATATGTGGTCAGTTGGCTTATAACTGTTATACAATAAAACAATATTAGAGAGTAAGCAGCATATGTACATTAAAACATTTTACATACATGCTTAATCTCTAATAATGTTTTGTCAAATGATTATGAAGTGTTTGATAATTGCTATAATGGATATAAGTATATATTTACAGAGCAAACAGCATCATTTCGGTGTTAATGATAATATAGCACAGTTCTCCTATGAGTGGTATTGCTGGGGAGGGGAGGGGGGATGTAGTCGGAGGATGATGGAGGGACATTGTTGAGCTGACAGTGTCCGCTGCTGGTTGGATCGTTAACTGCAGTGTCTCGCCGGACCACCTAGAGGCTTCTCTCTGTGTGTGTGTGTGACACAAGCAGGCAGACTCCGAAGCCTATGCGTCAACAACGCGCAGCACATATAGCGGACAAGGATTATTTGTGTCATATAAACTTTCACTGTGTATAATGCCTTGTCTATTATTATTATTATTATTATTATTATTATTATTATTATTATTATTATTAAGTTCCTTGACTATTACTTAATCTTAGCGCGATATTGTTTACTGCTTCTGTGTCAGGTGTTGCCTATTCCGCTGTATGTGTGCCATCATAGATAGTGATTTGTAACTAATCATATATATTATATGTATGAGTATACGTCGAGCATCTGGGAATCAATCAGCAAGTGATGCGCGGAGATGCCCAATGCCGAGTCCCCTGCGATCCCAGATGTTTAATTACAGCAACAAACGGCAGATGGCTCTATTGAGTTTTAATTCCTTCGCTTGTGATTTAAACCCAATGACATTCATCCCAAAATCCGAAGGATATGGATGGATGTACATTTTTCTATACGATATTTGACGTTATCTCAAGTCCAGTTCGAGTTCGTTGCAAGACTTGGAGCTTGCGGTGGGTGGGTCATTCATGCATTCAGATAGTCAATGACCTGCTATACTGTAACCTATGTTTTGTTTCTCCTAAATCCCCCGTGAACCATGACATCCATATATAAGATATAGGCTAAAGGTGGGTTCTCACTGTGACAGCGCTCTATAGGTGCTTGTCGAAACCAGAAGGCGCTGCAGCTTGCTCTGATAGTTCTTTATGATGTCTAGACACTGGAAAATAATTTACATCTGATCGCATTTCTCACTGCTCGTGTTTTGAAGCACATTATACATGTACAGCCATGTCGATTGGATCGCATCTAACTTATATGTAAATGCTTATGTGTTCGGGCCAAGTGTGAAGGAGCTCTGCTGTTTCTGATTATGTATGTTATTTATTTGTTTATTTTTGTATGTATCACACACCCATCAAGAACACACCAACGTGCTATGGGGTAAATGGGTAGTGTTCACATAACCGTGCGACAAATGCCTCCATCGGTCAAATGGGCTCCATTAGAGCAGAGACTTTCACCCCTGCTCGTCCGAAGACGTCGAGAATTCAATCTTATATCACCTAATAGCAGCAGTGAAATCCCGCTGATCGCGTCCCCTCAAGGCTCTTGTGCCGCTACTAAGAGAGGAGAGAGGGAGGGCACTCACTCGCACAGCCAACTAAGGATGAACGGGTCGTTAAGACTTGTTGATGGGAAGGATTTGTTTCTCCTCGTGTAGACAGCGGCGAGTAACCGGGACCACCAAACGGCTTTTTTTTTCTTGGCGTGGGAAATCTCACCGCGCGGTTCTCCACTGCCGCGTCGCGTCTATGCTCCCGCTAAGCGCGCATAGCCTCGTCTCTCTCCCACGCTGCACATTCTATACGGACATTATTCCAGTCGAATCGTCTGCGGAGCCCCGCGGGGTGTTTTAAGTTTATGTATTTGTATACAGCTGCCACACAATGCAGACGTCATCTCCACAGGACTAAGATCGTCTTTGGCAAAAAAAATAAATTCTGCCTCTACACCGCGCACAATCTTTCACGTGTGCGTGTGTAGGTAGTCTATTTTATTTATTATTTTTTTTTTATTCCCGGACCTCTCAACGCAGTGTCAAGGAGAACATTAACATCTGTAGGCGGGAAAATAAGTTCCTTTACATTCGATGATAACTTATACCATTGTTACTGTGCATATTACCAGCGTCTTAAAACGCATTTATAAACACCAGTCTACCTTGCAAATTGCATATTGAAAACTTGTGAGTTCGTAAAACGCAGCTGTAGCGGGACCTTCAACCGGGGCGCGTTGCCTCTAAACGGACCGTGATTTTCGAGCGACACTTACAAGTATGGTTGTTTGGTGTCTGGCGACCCACACAGGCACAGCGCTCCAACCATAACGGAGTTATCGTCGCTTACCCGGCTTCCAGATTGAGACTATTAGAAAAGAAGGCGCCATCGAGGAAAGGACTGAGGGTGAAAAGACTGCAGCCGGATTTGAACAATTATGAGGCGATGGAACTGAACATATATTTATACATATATGAATAACCGTCTGCAATCTCGGTCTGGGTGAGTTTTGCATCGCTCTACGCTCATTGATGCAAACATGGAATCGTGTTTGCACACATGAACCGAAATATCCTCTGATATACTGTAATTATCACAGTGACTATGACAGACTCTTGACTGATATGACAACTAACATGTAGTGCTCGGACAGTTAATAAAACCCAACCCAATATAACACACCTAACTTCTCAACCACGAAACGGACCGCTATAGCCGCCACCATGGAACTGTGACCGAGGCTGCGAGCAGAGAGAGGCGGCTGTTTATCTAGTCTGTGCTCCGTGGGCAGACTGGACCTGAACCTAAGTCGTCAGATTCGGAGCCATGGCCGCTGCTATCGCCAGTGGCCTGATCAGGCAGAAGAGGCAGGCGCGGGAGCAGCACGTAGACCGGCCCTCGACTAACCGGCGGAGGAAGAGTCCCAGCAAGAACAAGGGTCTCTGCAATGGAAACCTCGTCGACATCTTCTCTAAAGTGCGCATCTTTGGCCTCAGGAAGCGGCGGCTACGAAGACAAGGTGTGGAAAGTTTGATGTGAAAGGTGCCTGCTTGTTTCGGAGATTAGCTTTCAGTGTAAGATACACACGTTATTAACGGCGTTACGTAACCACTGGTTGATCCGTACAATAGCCTAAGGTTCTGTTACTATGCTATTGTCTCTATTGGGAGTTTGAATAAACACTGAAAGGGGAAAAACGAAATAACACGTATCAAGTCGTGGTGTAGGTATAGGATCCCAATCATCGCATGCTGTAGCCTATTTGTCAGAGCGTGCCTATATATGCACATTGATGTTTCCAAAACCGGCGGAGTAGAGAGCACAACTTATCAGGCTCCATTTATGCAATCTCAGGTAACAGTCAGGTTCCAGACGAGAGCGTAATGGCAAAGACACCGAGCTGTCACTTCGGCGCGCTGAACAGGGCCAGTTGCACACAACTGCCTAACGAAAAAACACACCAGAAGTAGAAATGACAGACATTTAGAAAACATTTCAATATTCCCCAACGATCGAGGGTTATGACTTTCAATGATAATCTTCTCTCGCGTAATATTACGAGCCTGGGTACGCACCATAAGGCCTTTTGTTCGTATCGCGGATATTCGTTCCACTCTGAAAATCTACAGTTGGCAACACAATTTCGCTAATGCTCTAACATTGATTTGGGAATTCCTAAGGGTTTATTTGCCTGAAAAAGTCAGAAGGCTAATTCATCTGACATGTTTTTGTATTTATTTATTTATTTATTTATTTATTTAATGTTTATTAAAGAAAATATTATACATAGAGGAAATGAACAATTTATTCAACACAGTGTGAGAAACTGTATATTTTCTTCTCTTATAAAACATGTTGTGTTTGCATATAACTAATCATGCAAAACATTAAACATAAATCACTATGTGCATATGAAGCCTACACATTACAGGTGTTTAGTTGCCTTCAAACAAGTCTTCACAAAGATAAATATTTCACATAGCTATTTGAATAAGCAACATATGACAGACACACACACACACACACACACACACACACACACACACACACACACACACCGTAGGATTCTGGTAAATGTATATCTTCTCTGGGGGTTTTCTTCACAGACCTCCCACAAATAAATCAGACACTGTGATATGTAGATGCAAACTTAACTATGGTACAGACCTGTCACAGCATTGTTGTTCAAATGAACACAGGCCTTGGCACAAGCCATCAGTTTGTAAAGCACCAGGGACTGTTAATGGACGGGTGCTGCGATGGGTGTTGTCCTGGTTGTACATGCAGGCCATAGGGCAAACACTTTAAGTTGTGTTCTTTTGTGATTAAATGCATAATGGGAACATACCTCATTAATCTCACCCCACATGAGAATTGTGAAACTCTGTACCAACAAAGAAGGCCTGTAAAATGCTGTGTCCTTGGTCTCTCCATAGGTCTCCCTCTCTCTCTCTCTCTCTCTCTCTCTCTCTCTCTCTCTCTCTGGCATATCGCTAAGAAGGAGTAATGACTTGCCTGCTACTGTTAATTCAATACTGAGCGGCGGAGGGAGACTTTGCATGCCACACCAATCATATGTGCTCTCACAAAGTAACACAGTTGTCTGCATTTAGAAATTGTTGTACTTCCCAGCTGAGCATTCAGTGGACTTCCCATTGCAAGACTTAACGCTTCTGTACTCCTGAATATAATCATAATAGTAATCTGATTACAGTAAACGCATATCAAAGAAATACCTTATGACCAGGATACAAGATGATTCAATGTTTTAAGTATTTGGTAGTAATCCCCCGGTATGTGGCTATAGCAATTAATTTTGTGCCTAATGCAATTAGATGCAGTACTGACATTGACATGTAATCTGATTACGTTTTCTTCCGTTGCCAGAGCACTTTGGTCAAAATGTCCACATTCGAATTGAAAATGCTAAATCTTCATTAATAGCCAAAAGAGAACATTTTTAAAAGTTTCTGAACAACCTCAAATCTATAGTGTTCTTCCAATTCATCTGTATGATTAAACTAAATACATATTCATATTTTGCATTTGCAGTGTACAAATTCAGACAGTTACTAAAGTAAATTCAGAAGTCCAACATTTAGATTTACTACACATTTGACATAGTTGAAATATTTCACATTCTGGTCTCACCTTATTGTCATCAACCGTCAGATTTGAATGATTTTTAATCACAACTGTAAATTTGGACGGCAGATGTCAAGCCGGGGAGGTGGCAGATATTCAGGGACTGAATTTTAGTTGGTTATAAATCCTATTACACACATGCACCTATAATACACACAACCAGCTGTGGTTTTTCTTTAATCTCACCGTCTCTCATTAGCAGTCTATGCTAGATCCATAGAAGGTCATTAGATTACGTTACACATGCCGGAACATTAGATTAGATGGTTTAGTGAGAGGCGGCTGCCTTTACAGTACGGCGTCAGGGACTCATAGACAAACAGCAGCGCTTTATCACAGGCCCATGACCTAGTCAGGTGGCAGTGGTGGTGGTTGTTGTGGTTACGTCACCGCTCCTCTCCTCTTCATCATAATGGAGGCAGAGCTGTGGGGATCACAAGAACAAGGGGGGCTTTTCCTAGGCAGGAAGGAAAAGCCCTCCTCTGATTCCAGAAGCATCTAAAGTGGGTCACACCGGCCAGAGATGATGGCGGGCAGCAGCTGCAAATAGTGTGTGTGTGTGTGTGTGTGTGTGTGTGTGCGCGTGTATGCATATGCCTGTGCAAGAGTGTGTGTGCACGTGTGTGTGTTGCTAGGGTTCAGTCTTGTATGATGTGTACAATATAAAGTATATAATGTACATAATTTAACATATTGTCTCATAGCTACCATGTGACTGTTGTAGAAGAGTGCGAAGAGGACGATACTAGAAAGACAAACAAGACGCATGGAAAGGAAAGGGAGAGTAAAATGAGAGAGAGAGAGAGAGAGAGAGCGACAGAGATAGAGTAGGTCCCATTTGCAGTAACCATTACGACCTGTCTGTGACAGTCCAATTTATATTCATAGGACCTCTCTCACTGCAGAGCCACACGTTTTAATGTCTGGCGGTCCTGATGCTTGTTGTGCTGGAGGGAAACCCCACGCTGCTCTCAAAACCACCAGTGTTTCACCCTAGACAGAGAAGCAAGGTGTGGAATCCCACCATCTTTGGAGGGGGGGAAACAAAATATTGCTATGCTGTAGGAATATCCAACTGAGGTCAAAAGTGGATTGCACGTTACTGTTTTTAGTGAAAAGATTCCATGCTTTTGTATGTGCATCAATCAGCTATAGTTATAATATCAGTATGTGGATTCACTGGATAAAGATGTCACACTTAAAGTGTGCTTTCGAGAGAGGTGTGTTGGAGGGAGAGAAATGATAGAGAGAGAGAAAGAGGTAGAGAGAAACAGGAAAAGAGGATTCCCTAGGCTCTTGACTGACAGACTATTGACACAGAGAGGATTTTAAAGTAGGTAATTCATGAGTGCTCACAAGATATCCTAGCCTCTCTGTTGGCATCACTAAAAATGCTGTGTCATTCTTAAACTGTATATATTTACTTTGCACTTACAATCAATTTTATCCTAATTGTATTGCATTGAGGGGTATTAAAACTGCTATTTGCACCAAATGCATGGTAAAATTGTAATTCTGAATGAACTAAGGAAGATAAAACACATATTGCAGTTATAAGTGGCATCTATCAAATATTGTTTACCAAT
The DNA here is from genome assembly GCA_025399935.1 of Amblyopsis rosae. Lineage (NCBI taxonomy): Eukaryota > Metazoa > Chordata > Actinopteri > Percopsiformes > Amblyopsidae > Amblyopsis > Amblyopsis rosae. The sequence goes on along the minus strand of JAODTR010012331.1, from coordinate 10,428 downwards.
ATAGACAGTAAAACCTCCATTAGCTAAACATGTCTCTGGCACTCATCAGTATCTCAATGCCCCTTCATAAATACAATATACTGTATACTGTAATAATTTGAGTGACATATTTAAACTGCTTAGGTTGTGGCTCCTAGGGAGGGATGTATCCAGACCTATTTTAGGCGGACTGTTGCAAGCTTACAATATGAATTAACCCCCTAAATATATGATCTGTCATTAGAAACGACAGGCGTGAGCATAAATCACTAATTATTAGGCAAGTATGATGAGGCACAGTACAATGAGACAGACACTCAGCAATGTGTAAAACGATAACATTATATTTTTATACCAGAGAACGATTAAGCCATTTTCCTTTCAGCTCGCTAAACATTACTGGGCAGATTATACATAAACATTGTAGAAAACCTCTCTCTTGCTCTCAAAAGGCCCCGCCTCCTTCTGCATGATACCTTGCTTTTGTGTTTGTGATGGTATGAGAGATATTTTGATTGATACGCATGATGACCAACTACATAAATAGCTAAGTTGGGAATTTGTTTGGAAACGTAACGACACGAGTATGGGGGTTAGCAGGTATTCTAAATATGTTAAATAGGTACTATAGGCTGTGGCTACAGCTAAAAATGATCAGGGAGACTGAAATTCATATATAAAGCACTGCACTGGCATCTTGAGGGAAATGACTTATACAGACTTGTTATTGACAATGTTAACAGCCAATGACAATCTACTAGCCCACTTCCTGATGTTGTCAAGTGTTGGTCAAGCATAAATTAATTCAACACGAGTTGCTTGTGTGAAGTACAGTGGTGCTAATGGATGGAAGAGGCTGAGATTGTAAAATGCTGCTGCTGGCCAAAGTTATTCATCAGCTGGAAGAAGGAAGGCCATATCAGTGCATGCTCACCATTGAGCTTGCCCATCACAGGTCCATTGGAAGTCATGCGGGCGCGTGCCTGTGTTGTTCTCAGCAGCAGTGAGTCTTGAGCAGATGACAGAGGGCCTTCGTGGTGATGACGCAGAGATCATTATCATTTTATTACCCCTCTGGCCATCACAGGACACGGGGGAATGAGGACGCATACACGCGCACGCACACACATGCACACACAAACACTCACGTGTATGATCAGCAGATCATCAAATGAAACAGTCACAGAAAATTTTAAAAAAGAACAAAAACTTGGAAAAAGTATTCAAAATTAATACCTTTAATAAATATACACTATATGCAAAGAAAGTGCCAATTAAATATCAGGAATTAAAGAGGTAAAATACATTTTTTAAATAATTATTGGACTGTATGTGCTGTAATACTGCTTGCATGTTTTCTCAGATTTTAAAGAGAGATGCACGGGTTACAGATCATGGTCAAACTCTGGCGAAACGAACCAGACAGCCGACACTAGACAGGCATTGTATTTCCAGTGAAGGACACGTTTAGTTGATAATAGAAGAACTAGATATTTTGTCCAACAGATAAAGGAGTGTCTACGGTGACGTGCAGAAGAGCATCACTATAATGTGATCTGCGTTTACACTTATCAATACTCTGCATTGTACTATATTTGGATATGTTTAACATCTGTAACATATGTTTCATATGTAAGTGTAAGTTTGTGGGTTGATGGCTGATTAGGGCGATATATCACTATTTAATTTATATCGGTATATTTTAAAAAGAGAGATAACATTTGACAATATCGTTTATATCGGTACAGTATATAGGTATATTATGCATTTTTTCATATCTTTTTAGACTTGGCCTGAGGAGTGGAGTCAGGAGCGAGTGATTTAGTGCGTTCAGAGTGTCAAAGGGGCGGAGACACCAGAGAAAGCTTAAATATGTCGGTCTATTAACTTCGCTCACACATGTTGACACGGAGTGAGCATTTGCAGCGCACCTTTTTTCAGAGTAGCCAATGAGAGATCAGAGTCACATGCTCAATTTCCATTTCTGACAAACAGATAAAAGGAGCCAGCTAGTATTACAAGGTACCAGTTATAAAAAACAAATTTGTATTAAATTGAGTAAACTGTCATTATAGCTGCAATATTCACAACCTCTCTGCTCTGGATTTAACTACCCTACTAACCTACCCGGACACAGTAGCAAAGACCTTCCAGACTGATTCTCGCGGCAAAGTTACACTGAAGCTCGCAAGATCAGGATGGTCTGGATGGATGAATAAATAGAAACAGCCGCCGCTCGTGAATGCAGAGAGACTACTACTATTGAGCTTTTGTGTATAAGCACTAGGGCACGCACGCACACACGCACATGCACACATGTTCTTTGTCTCAGGCACACACTAGCATCTAGCATACACCAACTACAGTCAGGCAGGCACGCACACACACACTCCAGGCGAAGGTGAAGGTAATTGCTCACATTCTCGGGGCTTTCTTAGAATGAAATCCAGGATGATGTCTGACTCTATGATAAAGCCAATTCTGATGCCGGTTGACCAAACACACCCCCCCCCCCCCCTCCCCCACAAACACACACACACATTCACAGCAGAGTATAATAGTATGCTCTTATGAAGGTTACCTTCATCAAGGCACATGAACTAACCTACCCACACTCATTTTTGAAATGCAGTCTTAGATAAATCCATTCTTTCCATTCTGACCCCCCCCCCACCCTCGTGTTCTTAATTCCAGCAAACTCCTACTAGAATACATTAAGGCTCAGTGGCGCTAATACCCCCCAAGCCCCCCTGCTCCCTGCTCGGAGCTGGTGGCTGTTCCACTCTCTTCGCTTAGGGCCCAGAGAGGGTGCTGTTGGGCTCGTTATGGGAGCCGTGCAGCTTCAGACTCATTCTGCTGCCTGTAATCTGTGAGCAAGGAAAGGGGGCATGGGTAGTATTGTTTGTTTTTTGACTGCATGGAAAATACAACCGCTATAATATTGAATTGTGTGAGTTTTATATTGTGTAGTGGTTTATCCTGTCTTTTCCATCAAGGGCCCCAGAAAGACGTATAGTATATTACCGTATCTGTGGTACATTGAAGTGGCGCCCATTGGTTTTTTTTAATTTCATTTAAATTAAATCATGTTTTCACTGTATAGCTCAGACAACCCTATTTTTATGGCGTAGTGCTTTTGCAGTTCTCTGTTGTCTGAATGCACTCTACAATCTCTGTCCCTCTCTTCCTACAGATCCCCAGCTCAAGGGTATAGTGACCAGGTTATATTGCAGGCAGGGATACTACTTGCAAATGAACCCCGATGGCTCTCTTGATGGGACTAAGGATGACGGCAGTAATTCCTGTAAGTTTTCCTGATTGTTCTCCTTTTATACCCATTGGCTGGTTTCATGATAGGTAGCACCCTATGCTCTATGACAGTGGTTCTCAAACTGGGGTTCTGGACTTCCCGGGGGGTCGTGAGACACAGAGGAGGGGGTCACAAGATGATTTTCAAAAATTTAATACATTTTTTTAAATGATTAAAATGGCATAGTTTAGCCATAATTGTTAGTAGTACTACAGTTTATACATCACTTTGATATATTCTGCTACTAGCCTTTATTAAAATACTATCAATTAATATTATGGCTGTTATTCTTGTACGACCTCTGGGGGTAGCGGGGGTCGCGAGTCTCTGGCACTGTTATTTTGGGGGTCGGGAGCTGCAAAGTTTAAGAACCATGCTCTATGTGACAGAAGGTTAACCACAAACACAGTCTATTAGAAGAAACAAGCATAACAATGAGTATTATTATTAGGCTGTTCTGCCACTGCACTCTAAGTGCTGCAGGCTAGCTTCTTAATTAGATTTTAGCGTTCGGTGCCAACGTTATCTTAACACATGACATCTTATTAAAGATAAAGCCCAAGGCCATAGTGATGTCTTTATAATGTGTGATTGTGTGTATCCAGATATATAGTGCACAGTCTGCGTGACTGGGATATAGTCACAACATATAGCATTTCAATAGTTTAAGTAATAAACTGCGCAAGCAGTAGCTATTGCAAAATGGAGTCTTGTGTTCTGTAATGGACGCCAAATACCATTGCAATGAATATATCATATATCATGAATAACATCATTTATTGGGGTTACCACCTTGTCAATACAAGGGGGTCAGCAAGGTGTAATGCACTGTGTGTTCAAGACAGTCCAACACACACACACCATTAAAGGCAGGCTAGTTATTTCTCAGTAATACAAACAATAGCCATTATTGTCTCAGTCTGCTGAGACAACAGAGGGGCTATATAATCTGCCATGTACCACCGGCGGCCCCAATTACCTCTGCTTCAGATAGCTCAGGGTGGTCTGGGTATGCAATGCTAGTGGTGCCTACATTAATCTCTAACAAAATAAGCCACGCAGAGCTAGCTGTTAGCTAGGCACGAATCAACATATGTTATCTGGATGAGTTATTTCACCATTATGTCTTTTTTTCTCAGGGGTAACATTCAACGTGCACTTTTAATAGTGCACGTTGTTCCATATGGCAATATGTGATGTGTGTGTCTGTGTGTGTGCGCGTGTGTCTTCCAGCTTTGTTCAACCTTATTCCAGTGGGTCTCCGAGTTGTAGCCATTCAGTCTGTGAAGACAGGGTTATACATCGCCATGAACGGGGAGGGCCATCTGTACACTTCAGTAAGCATTCTATTGTATTATAATGTATTGTGCATCGTATCGTACTGTGTTTTTTACATGCAGCACTGTTAGGTGTCACATTGACAGACACGTGCCTCTCCCATGAACACACACACACACACACACTCAAAATATAACTCCTGCACACTGCATTCTGTTTAGACCCCTGCAGAGTTCAGATTCAACCCTGGTTTGTGATTACAGTAAACACATCCACGATGGTTTGTGTGTATTCACGTGTATATATATACTTTACTGTATACACACACACAATATATATATATATATATACACACATATAACACAAATAAGAAGCAGAGTAACATTAAATCAACAACAATGGCTTCCTTTCAACATGTTGAACTATCTGCAAGCTACTGTTAGAGGTTCCTACCTCCCACTAGTCATGTGTGTGTGTTGTTTGTTGTTGAAATTAAATGAAAGTGCAATGTTCGTTCTTTGTAATTCCGTAGTGTACATTATTAGTTAGTATTTCTGATTCATTTATTTCCCATCTACTGAATGTTTCAGATACAGAGTCTCTGTATAACTCAGAGTGTTTGGAACCTGAAACAATAATTTTATTTATAAACAAGCCTTATGTCAGCTAAATCTGTGATAGATACTAATTCAAACAGTCCTTTCTATATGCGCTGCAGGCTGCTTAATGTCACAAGCTAGATCATGGCAAGTACAAACAAAATCATAATCCAAAATGTTTTTGTCAACATTGAAAGTACGATCATTTAACACTATCTCTCTTTGACGTTGGAAAGATATTGCATTTCCTGTTCTTGCATAATGAAACAGTCAAATCATTTAACTGAACAAAATAAGAGTCTTAATGTGCAAAATAGTCCGATACGATGTGGAGACCTCATGGTATGTTGTGTCGCACAACGTCTTCTCCATCTAGCTAAACCAGTCAACACCGTGGAAATGAAGGACATTTCCCAGCACTTGGAATGGGAACATCCATCAGGAATCTCTCTTTATTCCCCTCCGGTTGCAGACTTCCTCCTAGCTGGGTTTTACATGGACACTTTTTGTCTTTCCCAATGGAATCTTTCTGATTTAAGATTACATGGATTGTCATCTAATCTGGCCGGGTGGTTTAATCGGAATTAAGCATGCACACATTAGGCTCTGTATTGTAATGTGTGTGTCCCGGGTAGTGAGGCTATCTGTGTGACTGGCGGAGAGATATACAGCTCCAGGTGAAGTCAGCGTACATTCACTTCTTTGCACGTGTCGCAAATGTCTTCTTCGAACTTTCTACAGTGGCTGGGCAGAATAGCCTACACCCAAATAGATGGGCGTGCGCAGAAGAACGCAACCAGGAAGTAATCGGGTTTAACCGTTTACATGATAGAATTCTTCCTTCGGTCGAGTTATGGAACGGGTCTTCGGAATGACATTTCAATGAGGCTGGGCCTTTCTCTTCCGATTGGGGTGTTTATATGGAGCATGTTCTTTCGGGTTGAGCTTTTAGCCCGATTCCAATTGAAATAAATAATATGGTCCATGTAAACGCAGCTACTATGGAGATCGGGAATTGCTATTTACCTCCCAATCCCTGGCTGTTTATACTTAACTGAGATAGAAATGATGTAATGCACCTGCATTTTTTATTAAGGCTCCACTTGACTGAAGCCATCACATTTTAGTTACTGTAAGCAGGATTGACCTGGAAAAGCTTTGCGTTGTGTAGAGGAAAAGCACCATAGGGGTTTGGAATTAATATACCTTGTGATTGCTCCGTGCTGCTTTACTGGGAGAGGGTTTTAGCAGCCAATGAGGCCTTGATCCATCAGATGTCTCTGTAGAGTCCCACCATATTGGATAGCAATGACTATTTTTGCACTAGTAGTTTGCCAGGAATATACTCTATCCTTCAACGGTGTTGATGTGTGTTGATGAAATGTTTAAATATCGATAGGAATTTCATTGGGGTGAACATTGCAGTTGTTATGTTAATACGAAATACATGTGATACAATACAATACCTATCTATCTGTAGCCCACAAAGATATTGCTAGTTCAGCTCAACCGAGGCAGAATTCTGATTCTGCTGAGATTTTCTGCATGTATACCCTGTCGGCCTATACATGTCAGTGGATAATTGTCAGCCTATATATCAGTGGATACATGTCAGTCTATACATGTCAGTGGATACATGTCAGTGGATACATGTCAGTCTATATGTCAGTGGATACATGTTAGTCTATACATGTCAGTGGATACATGTCAGTGGATACATGTCAGTCTATACATGTCAGTGGATACATGTTAGTCAATACATGTCAGTGGATACATGTCAGTGGATACATGTTAGTCAATACATGTCAGTGGATACATGTCAGTGGATACATGTCAGTGGATACATGTCAGTCTATACATGTCAGTTTATACAAAAATGCACAAAACAGGAGGTTTGAAAATACTCATCTTGCAATGGTTTCTCCCACTACGCCTCATCTCACAGCAGATCACACGTAGACTCTATACAAATATAGCAAACAGGCCTGTCTTACAGCGTGCTCTTCTCCGTGATTTGGGTGGTGTTTTGGAACATCATGATGCGGTGGCAGGAGTAAAGTGGCTCTTATAGCCTGGTCAGAGCGGACCTGCTCTTTCCACACAGTTTGACATGGCCGCCGCATGTCTATTCAGCCAGCTCTCCTGCTCCATTTGGAGCTTATTTCCGTGCTAATGGAGCCTCCGATCAGACCTCGACATCCGCCCACCCGCTCTCAGCTCCTCTGTGTTCTCGGTCTCAATTACTCCGGTAATGGCAGCAGGCAAAATCACACATCTTCATCCTCTTCTTCATCCTCCTTTTCCTCCTCCTCCTCCTCCTCCTCCTCCTCCTCCGCTGCTACCACCCCATCTCCCCTGTCCTCCTCTGAAAGCAGCAAACAAGCGTCACTGTTATTACTGTGCTTTCTTCTTTTGTTCGTGAGGAGCTCACAGCCCCCCCTCCCCCATTACATGTATTTGATTACAGTGCACTTAGAGTTATTTTTATTTATTTATTTATTTTGTTGTTGTTGTTGAAAATATCACAGAGATTACGTAAAAAAAAAAAAAGTACAGGCCCACAGTGTTTTATGGAGCGTACAAAGGCACCCAGCAAATAAATAAACAACTGTTCCTTACTACGAAAAGAAAGTGCTCCATTTTGTCTTCTGAATCATCCATCTCCTGTTATTTTATCAAATTAGGTTAATTTGATCCATTGTTATTCTGTCCCCGTGATTAGATGGGCACCAAGGCTTTCACTATGATAATGCACTTTGATAATTTCTCAGCAGAGCTCATGAATAAACGAGGGATAGTGCTTTCGTCTTTCAGAATAGATCTGGAAATACCATTGAACGGGGCCTGGTGGGGCATCATCTACTTTTATGCGAGGAACTCGCGATACCATCAGAGTGACTGTACAGCCGTCCACAAAGGACTCGCCCTGGAATAAAGGACAGTTCAGTCATCCCCCTCCATTTTCAATATATGACTCTTGTGTCTGGACCAATGGCTAGTTTCTCCTCCAGGTAGTCCCTGGCGTGATTCATTACTCTTGCACAGCAATGAAGGGGATTCTACAGTACTGCTCGCTCTGCCAATTACCAGAACCTGGATTTAGTCTAATTTCCAAACTGGGGCAATAGCAGCATTTATGCAAACAGACAAATAAAACCGACGTATTCAAATGAGCTAAATCACAGTTCACTCCCAGGAGCCATCGGTAGCTCTGCCATACCAAAGGAGGTGTTGGCTTGTAAAATGACTGCTGCCCGTGATTAAATGTTTGTGGCTGAGTGTATAACCCCGTGATGCTGCTTTTAGCGCCTGCTAATGTGGTCTACCGCTGTAGCATCTGGCTAACGGAAAATGTTGGGCGTGGGCAATGCATGGTCGGCTAGCTGGCTGCCTTCAGAGCTGGAACCCCATTTCTTCAATGCTGGAGCGTCTCACTGGAGCCTCCCTCTATCCGGCGCCTACGCTTGTTAGCGCAACACCTTCCCTTGATGGTCAAATCCTTGCGGGGACTGATCCGGGACGACCGGTGGCTCCAAACATACTTCTCGCAGGCAGACCCGACACTGCGGGCCTGATAGCAGGCTTCCTGCTTGATGTCACCAATGTGAACGCTGATGTGAAATTATTATTTCTCATACTCTCACACTCTCTCTCTCTCTCTTCATATCTCTCTTTCTCTTTCTCTCTCTCCCCTCCACCCCTCTCTCTCTCTCTCTACCTCTCACCCCGGCCATTTTTCTCACAGCTGTCAAAAAGTTCTGCCTTTTAATGACGCCCACACACAAGCTTTTGTTCGTGTCGCTTTAGTCCTCCTGGTCTATTTGCAATCATAGTGTTGTGTGTCTGTTCACAAACATAGTATTGTGTGTCTGTTCACAATCATAGTGTTGTGTGTCTGTTCACAAACATAGTATTGTGTGTCTGTTCACAATCATAGTGTCTGTTCACAATCATAGTGTTGTGTGTCTGTTTACAAACATAGTATTGTTTGTCTGTTCACAATCATAGTGTACTGTGTCTGTTCACAAACATGGCATGTGTGCTTATTCACAAGCATGGCATGTGTGCTGTTTTTTTTTTCATCCATTTCCATCTGACATCAAAGAAAACCTTTTCTAATGCGCCCACAAAATTCTAAAGGTCCAAATCCATGTGCACCCTGTACAAATGGTTTGAGGCTATACTCTAGTGAGATCTACTGTATCCATATCTAGTTATACTGTAAATGAATGTTGTATGGTGATCACATGACACTGCATTTCAGATAATCATAATACTATAGCATGATGGAAAGACAATAAACAGATTACAAGATTATACACTACTAATGAGTAACTACAATTTACTACAAAATGAAGGACTAACTATTTTCCTACATTTCCTACAACATTCAGTATGTTATGCATGTAGTGCTGCAGATACCAATACCACAGCCAGTCTGATTTAATGAGCGTGCAGAAGGAGGCTTTGTTCATAATAATATGAGTGTAACTAGTGTAGACAGCTGGTTGATATGGGAAGATGAAAACAGTTGTGGCACCTCTACACTGTCTAGCAGGGTGTTTCACAGAGGCATACGTGTGTGTGTGTGTGTGTGTGTTTGCGTGCAACATATGAGTGCTCAACAGATGGCTTCGTGTGAATACACATCTGTGGTGTTGATTACAATACTGTGATGAAAATAATTCTTAGCCTTTCAGAGTTCAGTGCATAAAAATCTGCCCAAACAAATGAGTGTTAGAAATTACTTGGAGAAGCAGAGTTTACAAAATGCCTCGACAGTCAAACAAAGCAGAACACCCAGCAAACAAATCAACAAATGAATCAGTAGTACAGAGATTCAAAAGGACGAAAAATAAAAAGATAAAGACGACGTCACATCATACAAGCCTATACAATATCACAGCAAAGCAGAATATTGAGTCAATTCAAAGCAATGTAAGTGTATGAAGGGTGGAATCTGCAATATACGATCTGTAGGTTCGAACAAACATGGTTTGTTTCTTGAAAATTAAGTCAGCAATTATAAGATAATACACTCTGTGTCAAAGTGAATGTGAAATAATGTGGTGTTTCTACACAGACCTGTTTATAGGAACACAAACATCTTCTGAGGGAGCACCCTATGGCACTGAAGGGAGAGTTTTTGTTTTAACAGTCTTTCTCAAGCATCGCTGACTCTATCTTTAAAGTAATACCACCACTCATGTTACACTCATCATCCCAACCCTCCAATCACAAACAAACATCGGGAGTCCCATT
>JAODTR010012321.1:11219-24638 GCA_025399935.1 Amblyopsis rosae | reverse complement strand
ATACTGTACTATTGCACATTATATACTGAAATATACTGTACTATTGCAATTACAGATGCACACTATAGACCGAAATATACTGTACTATTGCACATTATATGTTAATCAAACATTTGCATTCCACTGAATAGTATGGCTTACACCTATTAATGAATTATAATTTCAGAGTGAATGTACTGGTACACTTATACGTTATTGCCATGCAACTTTTTGCTAGGAATATGGTGCAGAGTGCTCATTACAAAACATTAACACATATACAGTAAACACTTATCACAAGTACACTTTAGGTCATACCCCCCCCCCCTTCCCACACACACACACACATCATTATCTACGAAGTTAGTAAGTTAAAAAGATAATAAATGTAAACATCTGCAGATTTAGATTCTGCATCTTCAATAAACAATATCATAAAAGTGCAGCGTGGAGCTAAAGCTCAGGCCGCTACCGACTCATACCCCAAAATACAGTAGGTTACTGTAAGTAGTTTGGCAGTGCTATAGGACACGCCGCTGGTCATTGCATTATTGGGGCAGGATTGAGGATTCATTGTTACTGTTTTAACTGCAAAATGCCGATCCCCTACCTGCTCCTTACTGTAATAATATAATATAATATAATATAATATATGAAGGTCTAAGTGCACTCACTTTGTGGAGAACTCTCTGCTAAATTATCTTATTGTAATTTATCATTACCATCTGGAAAAGATAAAAATCATTATTAGCGGTTTTAAGTTTGAAGGTAAATAGCCATCCATTTTTTGTGTAATTGCACACATCTACAGTATGTGTGTGTGTGTGTGTGTGTGTGCTCGTGCGTGCATGTGTGTAAGTAAAGTTGATTGCTTTGTGTTTTGGGCGTGTGTAAAGGTATGCATAAAAGGTTGCATGTTTATATACTCACAGTTAAGTGTAGGCATACCACTACAAGTGTGCTGAGTGCTCCAAAGCCCGTGAGTGATCATTCGAGAAGAAGGTATAAACCAGTAATGGCTGCAGATAATTGAAATGGGATCCCATCCATCTCAGTGCACTGAGAGGAGGGGATAGGAGGGGATATGCCAAAGCACAATTACCTTGATGTGTGGTTCAATTACAAGAAGCCACAACCACTTGCTGTGGTCTTGTTAATCTCTACAGAGAAGTTTGACTACAATGTCACAAGAGATTCTGATGAGATACAGTATGCACTATTTCATTAAGTATAGAATTAATTACGGTGCTGCAAAGTACAAATACACAGCGGCGTGCATATTTATATTGCACGGTATGACGAGCGCTGCAGTCTGCCTCAGCATTGAAGTCTATGGTAAACTACAATGAAGTCTATGGGAAACAACATTGCGGTCTATGGGAAACAACATTGCGGTCTATGGGAAACCACATTGCAGTCTATGGAAAACTACATTGCAGTCTATGGGAAACTACATTGCAGTCTATGGGAAACAACATTGCAGTCTATGGGAAACAGCGGCTGCATTTCCATAGCATCCCCCGGCCTCTAATAGTGTGTGACATTACAAAGTTCAGTTCCAATCAGCTGTTCAAGGAGAGATATGGAATGCGAACAAAAGCTGAATGAGGTTGCAATTATGGCTTTTCACACAGCCTGGAACCACGAGAGCCAGAGAATCACATCTCTTTCTCTGTGTGTGCGTGTGTGCGTGTATGCATGCCGGTGTGTGTGCGTGCGTGCGTGCGTGCATGTGCGTGTGTGCGTGTGAGTGTAGGCGCAAATCATGTGTGTGGGAACTCGGTGAGACAAATCAAGCTATTTTGTGCTGACAAATTATATGAAATTGGATGAACAGTGCCATTGCTGTGCAACACTGCTATTTTTAAGTTATGAGGAGAACCTACAGTAAAAAAGAACCAGGAAGGAAGTGAGCATTAAATATAATAACCCCTATTGGCAAACATCCTATCAAGTGATGATGCTATTTGGGTGAGATGAATATGCTATACATATATGAATATACAACATACTATATACTGTACGTGTGTGTGTGTGTGTTTGTAATTACATAATTTCCCCCGTTCTTTTCAGCATTATAGCATTTTCTATGCTTTTTGTTCCCGCTTCATTGCAGCCTTCCCTAAGCTGTGTCTCCGCGCTGCTTGGCTCCTGTTGATGTGCGCTGCGGAGGTGAGAGGAAGCAGGTGCACGTGGAAAGATATGGCTGCAGCTACAAAAGACAGCGATAAAGAGAGAAAGGGCAGTGTCTGGAGTTCAGAGGTCACCGCTGCTCTGCAATGACCCCGAGGTCACAGCAGGAAGGCAGTAATGTCAGGGATGACCCCTCACTGATGGTCTTTGCCGATGAAAAGAACAAGAAGGAACAGGAACAAATACATAAGACACTGATTAGAGAAGAGAGCGTGAGAGGCAGGGCAGGGATAAACATGGAGAAGATGCAGCTCTTCTCTATGCTGTGCAAAGAGAAGGGGAGAGGAGGGCAAGCCGACAGACGGAGGGGAAACATTGCTCAGGAAGAGAGCGTTAAGGGTGGAGAAGGCATTTTAAGGCTTCACATTCATTCCCTCCAATTCATATCACTGGCGTTGTGCTTGTGTTTGATTCCACTTAACTTGGCCTGGCCGCACCATTTCCTCCAGCGCTAAAGCCTCTTGACGTGTGTGTGTGTGTGAGAATGAAAAACATCATGGGGGATAATTTGTACATTCCCATGTTTGCTTATTTCTCTTTATTTTTGTGTATTAATAACGTATGTGATATACAGAATGCAATTCAATGCACTTCACCATGTTTAGTAAACATTTAACACACGGGTAAAACTCAATACAAAGGACTGTAAATAAGTGCACCCGCCTTTTAAATGTGACATTATTAGAGTCATTCTTTTTGTTTGCATCTTATGTCACTTTCTTTAAGGTATGGTTAGTCATTCTTGCTATCTTTGAGCTCATATCAAAATCGATCCGCAGTCCTCCACAGAGCCACATCACACGTTCATGTCTGACCTTTATTTTACCAGGCAAGTTGGCTGAGAACATATTCACATTTGCAGCAACGGCCTGGGGAGTTGTCACGGGGTGAGGTGAGAGGTCATTTGAACTAATTGATAACTAGGGATGATTAGGCCATGTGGTATGAGAGGCCAGGTTGGATATTTGGCCAGGACACCCCTACTCTTAGTAAAGGTGCCATGGGATCTTTAGTGACCACAGAGAGTCAGGACACCCGTTTAACATCTCTTTCAAAGGATGGCACCCTAAACAGGTCCCCTTCAATTAGACCGGAGGAGTGCCCCCTACTGGCCCTCCAACGCCACTTAGCAAGGTAGGGGTTAAGCATCCCACTCAAGGATGCTTACAGGCAGGCCGACTCTGGGGCTCAAAACCACAACCTTCCGGCTGGGAGTCAAACGCCCAGACCACTAGACTATCCTGTCCCCTTCTAAATGCATTGTGAAGCAAAGCGTGGGGATACGGCTTTGTTGATACGAGCGTTGCTCGCCACTTTGTTTATGTTCCTATTTACGGAGCCAGGGCTGTGTAGAAGTATCAGATTATTTTTTGAACACACACAGAGAACGGCGAGCTAGCGCAATGCGAGGAGATAATTGTTGAATCTGACAAAAAGTGTATTATCTTACATTTAGCTGGCAATAACTGACTTTGTCAGGTAGTGGTTTGGCATGGTTGACTTGATCATTAGCCAGCCAAAATGTGCGTTAATTAAATTGGGATTCCTTTATTTTAATTGGACTCCCCAGCTCCACGCGCAGGTGAAATACTCTTATTGTTAAGAAACAATTCAAAGGTTATTGAGCACTGAGGCGTTGCAACGACAGGCCAGTGCCTGGAGACCATAGCTGGCAGGGGTGGCCACTAAACAGTTATCCACAACAATGACACATCTTCACATTGAACCCCCCCCACCAGTCGGGGCCTTCTGCTTGGCCGATGTGTCTAATGTTTGGCCGTTCAAAACGATTACGCAGATCCCTACATTTGATTTGTGTGTATTGCTTCAGCGCATTAGGCCCTGTGGGTATGTCCTATTGTGGCAGGGTTTTCAAACCGACGTGCATCACAAGAAATTCCAGGAAAAGGGGAATGTCGTGGCATCCTACTAGTTAATTCTTACTCAATAGGGTAAATATTCTGCCTAACCAGAACAAATCCCGACCTCCCTTATAAGGCCTCCAATTCACCAGCAAGGCCAGTTATTATTCCCTATTGATAATACGCGTCAACGTATTATACACCCTTATCTGTGCGATTAAAAGGATTGCATTATCATCAGTACTGGGTTACATCAAATGAGGCCTACTATAATAGCATTAGTGCATTACAATATTACAGCATATATCTTCAAGTATCGGCCAGTACAGAAACACCTACACATAATGATAGCCTTCACCCTCCCCACACCCCCAGCTCCTCCGTTTGTGTAGAAGAACGCACGTTGATGCGCTCAATTTGCTGCTCATCTTTCCTCGAATCAAAGATGTCTCTGTCAGTTTATCTGAATATCAGCTATCTCCAGGCCTAGCTTATCAGGCACGCTGCTTTACGCTGCCTGACTTATTGACTGTGAACACAGCCAACATGGGTCTTCTCATCAGGTTCTGGCACATCGGCACCATTGATTGCACCGATCCATGACCAAGTCTGATGGAGGTCAAGTCAATGCAGCTTACTGTGGATGGCTGGTACCTGTAAATCAGCTTTATACTTGTCAATGGTGCTGTCCAGTCGGAGAGCTGAAGATAACATTGTGTCATCTGCACTTGCCACTCCTCATGAAGTTAAAGGCATGGTCAGTCACACAGGTACCAGACACGCACAGCAACGGAGCATGCAATGATTTATAGCAATTATTTAAGTAAAATACTACTTTCTGTATGCTGCATTCTGTGCAGTACAACCATCTTGCTCAAGATTATTTTATTTTTTTATTATATTAAATTATTATTAATGAGCTTTAAAAAATACTTGTATATGTATCTATTCACCTATCCATATGGCATACTGCAGGAACTAACATTTCTATTTACATTTGAGTCACTTAGCAGACGCTTTCAAGTAGCCACACATTAAACTCTGTCAGTGTGTATTTGAAGGAGAGCTGTCGGCCTGGGTGTCTGTCTGTGTGTTCCAGGAGGAAAGTAGGCTGCAGGAGAAACTAGGCCATCACTCACACTCAGGAGAGGAGTCTCCAGCTCAGCCCGCCGCCCTGTTTCAACTCCTGCCGAGACGGCTCACACATCTGTGTGTGTGTGCACGCGCGTGTGTGAGTGTGTGTGTGTGTGAGAGAGTCTACTGTCTGTGCGTGCATGTTTGCATCTGTGGTTATATGAGTGTTTGTGAGAGAGTGCGAGATATGTTGTGTATGTGTGTATAGTCTGTAGAGTACTGTGTATGCGTGTGTGTGCAAATGTATAGTCAGTACAGTATGTGTGTGTGCGTGCGTGTCTAAATGTCTGTGTTTGTGTGCATGCGTGTGCGTCTGTGTGTGTGCGTGCATGTGTATTTGTATGTGTGTGCATGTGTGTATAGTGTGCGTGTGTCTGTCTGTGCGTATGTGTACGTCTGTGTGTGTGTGTTTGTGTGTGTGACCAGACAGAGAGTACCCTGGACAGCCTAGGAAAGGCTCCAGGCTGTGGTGTGCTGCAGGGAGCCAACCTGTGGGAAGAGCCCAGCCACAGAGCACCGTGCTGGGCACAGCAGTAGTCACACACGTCCCCAGGGCACACTGCACTGTCACAGTCTGTGGCATCTCCCTGGAAAGCTGCTGTGGGGCCCAACCAGGATCTATATAAATTGTGTGTGTGTGTGTGTGTGTGTGTGCGAGCTCGCGTGCACGTGTGTTTACAAGGTATGAATGCATATATAGATGTATTTCACTGCAGTGCTCAAACGTTGCGAATCAAGACACCCTCCCCCCCACCCCCTTCCAAAAGCAGTGTTGGAAATCCGTCGCAGTGAAATATAGCATACAATACGTAATAATAAATAAACAACAACATCAGCATCTACTGCTGTAAATGACTACATTTTGACAAGCTGTGTGTATTCATGAGTTATTATGGGTCTGCGCCGCTGTACATTCTTTGAGTTTGGGTGTTTAAGGAGTGCACATTACAGGGAATTAAAAACAGAAAAGGCTGAACTGAGGTGTGTGCACATATGTGATTTTGTGACTGAAATAAGCTGCAGGCTTACCCTCATGCACGCCTCACCTAGACATTGTTTTGCCTCAGGGACTCCACAACACCTTCCCACACACTCTCTGCCATCACTTATTCAAGCCTGACATTTTCCCTGGCTAAATAAGGACAACCTTTGAACTGACACGCTGGCCCTTTAATGTTGAGCTGGTAGACGTTCCAGATGCCCCTGTAAGCCTGTATGCAGACAGGGTTCACACAGTTGCAATCCTATCCCAGGCAGTAGTAATGCCCTGTTGTCATATCGGAACAGAGATATAGGCTAATGTGTGCATCGCACATGGTTAATTGATCTTTGACAGGCTCAAGCAGGCTGGTGTTGCACTGGGTGTGGTGCAGGTGTCGGGTTGCCAGGTTGGGTTTAGATGGGATGGTGACGCTCATGTATCCTGACTTGTAATGGGTGTAATGGGGACTGGGTTTGAGTTAACGCTGCCGAGTAGCAAACTAACTAAGGCTCTGAGCCTTACCTAAGTCTCAGTCAGGTTACCTGTTGAAAAGGTCATATACTTTCAATTGTAAAGATAGTGTTTATCTCTTGTGGCTTCTAGTGAGCACTAGCTTCTGCCCCCCCCCCCCCCCAACCACACACTGAAAGAGGGTTGGACAATGCCTGTGAGCAGAGCCACTATCTCACATTATATATTTGTGAGTATCCTTGAATAAGCAAGCGTCCCTTGCTTATTGTGAGTGTTGTGAGTGAGTGTTTATAGTGCCCCTCACAGCACACAGTGGTCAGGTGATATGGTACTGAAGCCCTGCCTTCAAATCTCACAAATACTACGTGTAGTTTGATCTCAGAGGTGTTGACGCTCACGCTGCTTAGAAACGCCGCACACTTCACACTGAGAGGTGGTGGGCCAATACACACACGACAGGGTGAAAATTAACAATCGCTGTAAGGGCAATTAGTAACCATGGCGATGTAAAGGGGGTATGAAGTGTGCTGCTATTCACGCAAATTACTTTTCAACTCGCATGCTGCGGCACTTAGTAACGCACACAGTATGTAAATGTGGGACCGCACATGCAGACGAATGGATGCAAATGTGGTGTAGGTTATATGTGCACACCCACATGGGAGACAGGATGATGCAGAGCTGGTGTTTTATAATGGGATCGCCGCGGTGACGGCGGCGAGGATAAGGGACTCCGAGCAACACAAATCATTCCTAGCACACATCAGCGCTAACGCCACTGATGCTAATCCGTCAGACAGCCATACCTAATGCAGTAGATAGCCAATCTATCAGATCACGCACGCACACTGATGACCCACGTGCACGGAAAACACACACACACACACACGCACACACAGGTTTTGAGTTCTTAATGCTTCACCTAACCCTTGCAGTACAGCCTGGATCACACATGCAATAATCACTCACCTAGCGTACAATAGGCAAAATCATTTACACTATATTTACTATATTACTGTATTGTACTATATTCATTCCTTCAGTTTTATATGATTTTAAAGTGACTTTGTAAAGAAAGTTTACAATACTGTTAACTTTAATTATAAACAATCAATTATTATCACATCAATGATCATATAAAAAAGGGCACTATTAGATTGCCCGCCAGATAGTTTGCCAGTATAAAAGCAGCACTGTGTTTAATTCAGTGAATACTGGTCCAAAATCAACATGTTGCACATGAACACACTTACAATCTGAGGATTATGGCCATATTGGGCTAGTGTTCTTGACGTAAATTACTTATTAACTCTCCTATTCTGCTGATTAGCTCCTAGCTGGCTCTGTGTCCACTTAAAGGGATTGCATTAACCTCTGCCGCTCTCGGCGGGCAGATGAGCTGCTCTCTTACCCTCCCTTTAAGATGTGCACTGTATTAAACTTCCTTCTTTGTCTTGGATCCCTGTCTTGGCTTTCATCCAAACAAAACAGGCAAAAAGCCACACACACACACACGGACACACACGCAGACGCAGAGATACATAAAAAGACAAAGCACATGCATACAACCACGTGATGCCCTCAACCGCCCCCATCACTTGGGTGAACCAATATGCTACACAATGTATGTTGTTATCTAACTAACAGAATCGAAGTGAGACAGAATGTGTGTGGCCATGTTTTTAATCTGGATTTATCTTGACTATATTTAACAATATGGAGTGCAACACAACACTATTTTAGGAAAAGTCAAAGACTGGGGGAATTCAATATAAATTTTTAAATATAGTCATGTACAGTTGATAAACCTCCACGGGCCAAATTTACCCTGTGGTGGTTCTAATGCTGCCAGTGACATAAAAATGTAGGCTATCCCACAAACATCAATCAAACTATCCCACCTTTCCTTCACTCACTCTCCCGTCAGGTATTCGGCTTCTTTTATATACACACACATGTAAGTATTGCCTCTTCAGACTTCGCCCTACGTCACGTGACGACGTCACAGCTACGCTTGCTCTCTAAATACCTGCAGCATACTGTAGGCCTATGTAACACCTGGCTGCTTGCATTGTCTTTATCTTCCCAATATCTTAAAAATTAAGATAGACGTGTTCTTTCTGATGTTCCAATTTGTTGGTGATTTAAAAGGTGTCTATATGATTTTATAAACATTGATATAGCAGCAAACAACTACCATTTTCAGGTTGTAATAGCTCTGATGATGGGCCTGGGTTCGAATCTGGCCTGAGGTAATTTCCTGATTCTTCCCTGATATCTCTCTTCCACTTGCTTCCGCTCTGTCCTGTCTATAAAAGAACAAAAAGCACCAAAACATTAAAATGCTAATTAAAATTAACTAGTAAAAACCAATTTCCCAGCCCTAGTTTCATTTGATGCAGTAAATGCAACATCTTTGCAACCAGTCAATGAGTAATTGTATTAAATAATCGGGATTATTTGGAATATTGACCAAAATAGTCATGATTATAATTTTTTCCATAATTGAGCAGCCAGAGAAGAAATGCTTTATGGTCTACTACATGTTTTATGATATACAGAAAAGACACTCTATGAAGGAGGCCGTGCGTGAGACGGAACTTTGGGAAACACTCAGTTCTGTCAGAACATTTAAAACAGGAGCTGATTTCCTCTTATACACAACCATAGTTGTGACCCTAAACCTGCAATACTAAGTGGAGAGAGCTGTGCTAATTCAAATTAGCTGCATTCCTGGGTGCCTGTACTTTCTCAACCAGTTTTTTTCTGCTGCTGTCCTCCGTCCCAGCTGGAGGAGGGTCAGCCCCGTGCCACCAATGAACGCTTCATCAACACAGACATGAACAGCAGACAGAAACCCTGCAAGTTATTTATAGTGCTGTTAATGATGGCTGCTGCAGGCTCCCTGGACAGCAACACATGCATAGACGTCCAGAG
The DNA here is from genome assembly GCA_025399935.1 of Amblyopsis rosae. NCBI lineage: Eukaryota > Metazoa > Chordata > Actinopteri > Percopsiformes > Amblyopsidae > Amblyopsis > Amblyopsis rosae. Next base: position 15,080 of record JAODTR010012321.1, on the reverse strand, counting down.
AGATATATACTAAACAGATAGATCCACGCTCTCCTGTGTGTGTGTGTGTGCGCGTGTGTGTGTGTCTGGTCGCAAACACACACACAGACACACACACAGCTACAATTAGACAGTCTCACCCTGACATTCCTTCCACTGAGCTGTGTATGCTGGGGCCAATCGCTCTGTCAAAATACTTCAGCACAGCTGGTGGAGGAATACACAACAACAAGCCAACAAGTCCTGACTGCATGCTGTATCACACACACACACACGCACGCATGCACGCACGCATACACACACACACACACGTTAATCTCTCCCCAAATAGAAATCTCTTACACATCAAGCCAAGCTGTCTGCCTATAGAAATAGAGTTTGTGTGTATGTAGTAAAGACCCAAGAGGAAAGAACCTAAGTGAGTGCAGCAAAAAAAAAAAAAAAGGGGAAAAAAAAGGGAAATTTGCTGAGCGTCTGTTAGTTTGGCTGCCTCTTGGGACAATGAAGCACAGCAGGGAGCCACAGATTCACTGGGCTGGGTTCTACTGTACTTCCTGGGAGCACAGATCAGCCATCCGTCTGTCAGCCGCTGCTAAGGGCCCCCCCGTGTCGACACTGGGAGGTTCGGAGAGAAATTCAATCAGCCAAAAGGGGCCCAATCAAATGACTTATTTCCAATGTTCTGTTTACAAAATGTTCTGCCCGCTAATTGGTGTCACATGGGAGCAAAATATTCATTAAAGTCAGCCTTGTTAGTTTTTAGTGCGCTCTCATGAGCAAGTCAGGAAGTCAGCAAAAAACATATAAAGGAGCGCTAAGGCAAGGAACTGTGGCACGGTCAGATCCGTCCTAAAATAGGTTTACAGACTTAACAGTACCAGCAACAACAGTCAGACCATGCTAATATACTACATGTACCCATTGGCGACGCCAGCAGAATTGTATTGGGGGTGCTGTGGGGGTGCTATGGAACTATTATAGTATACTGTGCACCGCACGCATGGCCAAATGCGTGACTATACTCTCTATACACAACACACGCTGAGCAATAGCCTACTACAGCACAAAGTTCAGCGGAATCAGACTTGGCTCAAAACAGTGCACACACTGGGCACACACACAATGCGCGCACACAAACACACACTGCTGTTGGTCTAAAAACATCGTATCATACTAACGATCCAGATTATGAAGTGAGATTAACACAAACCATAACATTGACAGCAATTTCTATAGCCTACCTCCTGCTCGTTAGGATCCACCTCCTCGCTGCCAACAGCACCGTCAATATTATTCTCCTCCTGCTCTAGCTGTTCTTCTGTCCCTACATTTAGTTCAGGTTCGGGTTGAACCACAAGACGTGGCCTTTTTAAAACCAAAAAACGATAACTTTCACTCTCAATCAGATTTCACACTGCCGCGTTACTTATAGGCTACTAGCCACACAACTTTTAAGCGCAATCATTGGACTGCGCGGGGTGCTAAGCGAACATAACATAATATGTAAATATTAAGCTACAGAAAATAAAATAAATATTAATTGATCGACTTTGGCGTTATCTTGTCAGTTACATTCAAATAATTAATCTGAATAAAATAGATTCATTATCATTTGTTTTTAATGTATAGTTAAAATATTTATTGGCCTATGCATGTACCACATCTCCTAGTGTCTAGAGTGAGTGTGCATGCTGTTGTCACATACTGTGGCACCCTAAGACACATGGAAAGTAACCCCCCCAGTGTTTGCTGTGATGCGTGGTGGATAGCTTTCTATCTGATCATCTGTTTGAAGAACAGCTGACAGGGTTGTGGACAAAGTAAAGCCTGGCACTCCATTCCCCTTGGTAAACATGAGGAGTTGCGCTGAAAGCTTTTCCATTTTAGTGCGTCATTGTCTGCAAGGTAATGGCGTGTGTGTGTGTGTGTTTTGTTAGGCTGTTAACTTATTTCCATTTGTGTCTGTCCTAATAAAGCAGTCAATGTGACAACCAGAGCAGAGGGCACACTGAAGGCACTGCATGTTTATATGTGTGCATTGATGTATGCACTTTTGGCTGAGCTTGTGTGTGTGTGTGTGTGTGTGTGTGTGTGTGTGTGTGTGAGGTGAACTAGCCTGCAGCACAAATGGCAGCCATCGGCCTAATGCTCAGGCATAGTTGGTTTATTTGCTTCATGGCTGCAGGGCTTAGCCTGAGGTGTTGCTTTACATCAGCAATTAGCATTTCACATAAACACTGCACACAAGATGAATTCTCTTCTATTACATATTTTGTATTTACTCCGATGAGATAGACCTTTTAAAACCAGGTGTGATTAATTGTTCGGCTACACTGTTGATGCTTCTCATTGCTTCGCATTGCTTCACATTGCTTGAAGTCGAATGCACAAACTGTACAGTAAGCAAATTTATGTTTCCCTATTCCTATTTATATTCATATTGTGCTTGATAGAAATGTGAAAATTGAAGCAATTACAGGTACAAAGTAAGAGGTGGTTGAAAGATTTACATAACACAAATCTATTAATGGTCAATGTCAGTGGAAGTTACTGAATATAAAAACAACTTTAGGGCCCATTCACATGCAGTGCCTTAAAAGGCATGGGACAGTCCCTGTTCCTGGAACAGTTGTTCTAATAGTGATACACTACAATGACGTAAAACAAATGCCAGAATGTTAGCATTAGCAACATAAAACTTGCCTTAACAAACTTGCCTTACAACCTATGGAGACAGCACAGAACCATAATTAAGGACCTCAGCAGACCTAGGCTACAAATACTGCCCGCCAAGAGCTAACATAATTAGATTAGCCTGCATGGTAGCATAGTAACTATTAGCTAGAATAGCAGCCTATGAAATACAGCGTGCATTGTTCCACTGTTCCTGTTTAAAATAATGTTCTCTTCAGAGGTCACACAGCTCCAAGTATCCTTGAACCAGCCCGTATAGCCTATAATAAGCCTATTTTAGTCAGGTTGGGTGGAACAAATGACTGCATAAACAGAACAGGAGATCAGACAAGAGAGACCACCTACAGTAGGTTGCTGATTGGTTATTTCATGTCGCATGACCTCTGGTGCATTAGTGGACTTCCAAACAATTTTAACATTGTATCTTAAAACAATCCAACATAAAAAATATCACAGGCATTTAAATATTGTTCTGAGGGGGAACTTACACCATGTTGGATTTTCTATTGTTCTTGGAAAGGTTCAGAAAGGTTCAGGAGACATATTGTGTCTCTGTCCTTCTAAATAAGATTTGCTTGTAATGTAGGCTATACATTTTTAACCTGTAGGCCGTTTATCCATAGAATGGTGATGACTAATCATTCCGAAGGGAAGACCGCAGACCGCACGGAAAGATGGGCAACGGCACATTATGCTCTCCAGTCAAGTCTGCAGAATGACCTTTACAGGAGCCATATTAGACGTTACACTCCAATCTACATGGAGCCTTAGCCAAAACATGGCAGCTATTAGTTGTGCACACACACACACACCCTGCCCATTGAAGGATGCATTTGGCTAAACACAACATGTCGATGCTGCTTGGTTTCCTAGTGTGCTACAGGGGCAGAGAATTGGTGCCTCGTCGTTCAGTTCCACTCAATTACATTCACAATAAGTCCCACGAGTCCCTCGCAGCCCAAAGCGGTGTCACATTAGACACTACACGGGCCCTGTACTGAAAATAATAGTGAAATGTCTGAATTGTGCTCAGCTACTGAGGCGGTTTGAGTTTGTCCTAAATTAACGTAAGCTCACTTAACGTGTTCTGCTAACAAAAGGAAGCTGAGCGTCAAACAGTGCCCGCTGGCCTGTGGAGCTTCCTTCACCACAGGTTCGACGTTAGTCGAACGTGGACGCGCTCCCTCC
>JAODTR010012321.1:0-11119 GCA_025399935.1 Amblyopsis rosae | reverse complement strand
TCAAACAGTGCCCGCTGGCCTGTGGAGCTTCCTTCACCACAGGTTCGACGTTAGTCGAACGTGGACGCGCTCCCTCCTCTTCTCACTCTCCTAACCCCCAGCGAAGGGACCTCGGCCCTCGCACTTTCAGAGATTGGCGGGTGACAGGCCGGCGCGGGAGGGAGAAATAGCGAGAGGCTGAGCAGAGGAAGACAGAGCCCTCACACACGCAGCTACTGTATGCACTGGTGTGAGCGGGACCATTCGTCCTCTAGCCGCACTAATCAATGCCAAACACAGGAGCAGCGGAGGAAGAGGGGGTGCCTGCACAAAACCGCAGAGGCTGCGGCAGCATGCTAATTGACAGCTAATTGACAGCTAATTGACGGAGGAGCGACACCTAACGCAAGCAAAGTTGAAAGTGGAGCGCAGCGGGAACGGAAGCCGCTTCTTTCGCAGCGAGGAGGCAGTACAAAGACGGTGCCGAGGAGATAAAAAAATCGCAACTAGGAGCAAGCTGCTTCGGAGAGAGTGTTGAAAACGAGCCGTGTTGTGAGTCCCACGCGGCCCACGCCAAACATCGTGTGCCGCAAGAACAGGTCCAGCGGGGTCATCTGCAGCACAGCATAGCCTTGTAAGGTCCTGCCCACTGCCAGCTCACTACTAGCAAGCTCAGGCAGCGGGCTGCATTGGCTGGCTGCGCTGAAACGGTAGGCAACGGGATACATCTGTCTTCTCTTGGTAAAGGCCTAAACCCGGCTCTGCATCACTACATTATGCTGTATGTCATGTGTCTCCCACAGTGCAGGAGATAATCGGATCTGAGAAGGCTGAAATAAACTCATAAATGTGTTTGTGTGTGTGTGTCTCATGCATACGTATTATGCATGAGAAAGAGAGAGAGACACTGCAAAAAACGGAATCCTGGCCTGGGATGACAGATCAGGTAGGTTTCTGCGATGTCATCGACGCCATCATTGAATTTAATAATTCCCTGTTCTCGCCCCTCTCTGTTGACACACACCATCGCACAATCCCCCCACCCACACACACACACACACACACTCTCAGCATTACGACAACCCTAGACACCTCTGAATTGAGACACAAAATGCTGATGTTGAAAAGCTCCTCCTATTATACAGAACTACAATCAGGTGGACTACAGTACCTGTCTAACAACACCCTTCATGTGATGTTAACTTTTTATTTTGGACTTTCCAGTATTATCCTTTAGCCCGGTTAAAACCATATTGGCATTACAAGCTCGGATTTGCCACACAAATCACCTAGCACACCACCGACCAATCAGCATCCACCTTAGTTTTTCACTTTGTGCATGTTACCCGACACAACGGTGTTCCCCCCAACCTCTGATTGGTTGAAGTGTGTCCAATATGGTGTCCAATGTCTAGTGGTCAAATGCGGTCCAATCGCCTGCTAATGGTTTGATTGACACCAACAGGCACCACCTGGCTGGTTTTCAGCGGTGAGCTCCCACACTGATGTAAAGCAGTGCAAAATGCAGAGGCGGTGCTTGCAATATCTGGCTGGATTTAACCAGGCTAATTACCACTGGAAAGATAGCTTTGAAGTTCACCTACAGTAGAAATAATCTTCTGGCGTCATTAAAATTCACCTTCGGCTGCTGATATAAGGAGCGCGGTCATCCTTTTATTCAGGCACGGTGTCCCATGTGAGCCTCGACTGCACGTGTTCGCAGGGACGGGTCTTTGAAGTAGGAACAAAGAAAATTCCCCCTCTGACTCTCTGCTGGTGGCTTTGCCCCTGTCCATCTTCATACCTCCCCATCTGCCCTCCTTCCTCTCCCTGTTCGAGCATCTATAATCACCTATTCCATTTCAACCTGCTCCAACACACACAAGCATATCTCGAACTGAAGTTGTCTTGCCTGGGTCAGGTCGCCAGAAAAGTCACCGCCATTTTCTCGAGCGCTTAAACTGCGCCGGTGCAGGCATGCTCAACACACACACACACACACGTGTGCACGTGCACGTGTAAACACATACACCGCAATGCATGATTCCCTCGCCAGCCATCCACGAACACATTGACCTCTTTTCAAAGCCTATGAAGTCACAGCTCCGCGCTGGCTGCTATTTTTACTCACCTCGTCCTCTGACAGTTACCCCTCACATCTGAAACCCTGTCTGGGAGAGCTTTACAGCGCTGTAGCTGGTCCCGACCAGCCCCCAGGCTACACAAACACACAAAAGGTAAAGAACTCACTCTTAAGTGACGCTCCAGTCCACACACACAGCCATCTTTTGTTCTTTATGAATGTACACAGTGTGCGCGCGCGTGAGTGCATATGGATGCTGCTTATCCTGATGTGTATTGGTATCTAACAGCTCCTCGTCGCCTCACTGCCAGGTTCCCTACGGCCATGCAACTGCTCCCAGGCACACATATCTTAATCGTTCTATCTCCATCTCAGAGACATTCACCATCATTGAATATGGAGAGGACGATCATTGAGGGTTTCACCTTGGGGTGTGCGCATGTGTGTGTGTGTGTGTGCGTGCGCGCGCACGCACGCACGTGTGCGTCTGCTTGAACACATGCTGCGAGTCTACAGACATGTTATCTTATGAGAATCAGCAGGCTGCCGAATCTCATTTCCCACAGGTTAGTCTCTTCTTTCTGCTCAGGCATCTTTTTCCTAATGACTTCCTATCTCACTTTCCTATGCTTGGAGAGGGAGGCAGTGGAGGCTGTCAAGGGCATCAGACTCAAAATCAAAGCTTGAAGTGCAGCAAACCAACATGTGCTCATTACTAATCCTGCTTAAAGCTGCATTTGAATTATTGTAAATAATGGTGTAATATTAGAATATTACCTTTTACCTTTTAAGTGGTCTTCCAAAGCCCCACTGAAGCCAACACAATAATTTAAGACTCCTTTGATTAGCTGACACAGGTTGTCTGTGTACTGGCTTCTGTGTAGTACAATGCTGGGAATATACTGGTGCAGAGAATCTGATTAGCTTTATGTATCAGGACAAGAGTTACTATGGTAACAGACCCTGTTCTCTGCTCGCCACCGTGATCAAAGCTACACACAAAAGCGATTTCTGCAACCACAGCGAAAAACCTGCCAAGTTATCCTATGCCATTTAAAACGTTTATCCATGTCACGCTACAGGCTTTTACTGTTCCTGACGTTCAACAACATCAGAGGATTTATTATTACATTTTTAGTCCTAGACTGGTTTAGATATTGTTTAAAGTTCAGTACACTACAAGATGCATAGAAAAAATGTCCTTGAGCTGTTCTGTGCAAAGTATAATGATGAATTATACAACACAGGAGAGAATCTTGAAAAAACACACATGCGCGCCCAAACTCACACAAAACTAGGTTCCGAACCCAATTAGGTGATGTATGTCTGTTTTTGATCTATGCCAATGTGTAGATGCAAAACTAACACAAACATAAATGGTTCTCGTTCTCTCTCTCTCTCTCTCTCTCTCCCTCTCTCTCTATTGATACTTAAAGGTATGGTCAGTCATTCTTGCTAATTTCGAGCTCAAATCAAAACATTTTCTCTCCGCGGTCCTCCACGGAGGCAGAACACACGTCACAGATATTTGTTGAATTCGAAAAAAAAGTGTATTACGCAGAAGGAGATAATTAGAGAATGAGAGATATGGGGAGAGAAAATGAATTCATCATTGTGACTAAGCAATAAAACATGAATCCGTTGCGTTTTACACTTCCAAAGGTAAAAGAATGTCGAATTCCCAAAGCGCTTCATTATGAGGACTTCCTTCCGGTCGTATCAGGTTAACACACTGTGAAGGTCATAAAATAGCATGATTTAAAAAGACAGAAAAACAGAGGGAGAAAGACCAGAAGAGCTAGCTAGCTCAGTAGTTGCCACTGTGATTAAACTGTTGGTTTTTGGTGCTGGGGTTGCGGGGTTGCAGGGTTGCAGGGTTCAGGCAGTTGAAGGGGTCAGGAGTTTTGCTATTTCATGGCAGGGATACACAAGGCAACCTCTAGGATCATTAAAATAGGTTGCACGCAATAAGCTTAATGAATGCCCACACATACACACGCACACACACACACCTGCAGTTTGAGTATACATGTATGAAGAGAATGGATAAATATGATATATGACAGACATACAGACAGACACACGATATGAAATATGGCGTGTGATAGGCCTATTTAATAACACGTAACATACATGTTTCACAACATGTCACTTTGCTCTATACAACAGAGAAGAATATCTAAGACTTTACCCGTGGACCTGTATTCGCAGCCACATTGCCGTTATTACAGTCACACTTGAGTCAGCAGCTCATCTCCGCTGGCCCACCTTCACATTCCGAGAGCTAATGCTGCTGCCGTGCATACATACATCTCATTGTTTCATTAGGAGGGATTGATAGCCTTCTGTCTTGATCTGTCTCCGGGGCTCCACTCCTATTCCACACCAGCTCCAATATGCTCCAATATGCCAGTCAATGAGCCCTAAGCACTTGGATATACTGTGTAATTCTCTAGTTTCTGCCCATGTTTCCATGTGAATCTGTCCTGCATTACCGGTATGGTTTGTCATTTGAGGTTGTAGCAATTATAATAATCATTTTAAAGTCACAAGTTGCTGGTGATTCTCCAGGCGAAGACAGCTAGCAAACAGAATAGCTACAGTATATGGCAGCAAAACATGAACAGAATATGGCTATGTTCTTCTCTTGTGTTCAGCTGTCAAATGCCAGGGTAAAACTGTAAAATATGTATGTTAAATGTATGGGATTCCCAATGTTGTGTGCCAAAATCACCTATTTCAATAACAGACCATTAAAGAGCTTAGAGCGTAAATACCTTTTAAAGGCAGGGTTAGTCAGTCATTCTTGAGAACGCTCGCCAAATTCGAATTCAAATAAAAAAAAACTCCGCCCCACATATTGAAATGTATTGCAAGGCCCAGGGCGTTGGCGTTTAGCTGCTAAAAGATCCAGCATAAAACAGCATGAATTCCATGCTGGTTCATACTGGTTTGTGCTGGTGTAGTGTTGGTCTAGCTGGTATACCAGGACACCAGAATCCAGCATGGGATGCTGGTACATCATCAAACAGCATGGGATGCTGGGGTACCAGCAAACCAGCATTCCATGCTGGTTCCAGCATGCAAAACATACCTCATGCTGGTGACCAGCAACGGTGGATGATTTAGCAGGGTGAGCGGTGTCCGCCACATGTTTGTGTTCCTATTTTACAGAGCTAATGTATTTCACTGAGATTACAGTCTGGAAACCCTTTTCACATTAGCGTTATCACAGCCACTCTGCTGGCGGACCAATCAGGGTGGGGTAGTGAGTAGGGGTAGCTTACAATTAGCTTACAACTGCAGACAATACCCCTATCCCCCACCCACCGCCAACATTTAGACACAGCTGGCACAGTGTGGGCTAGCGTGGCATTGCCAAATAGCGTGCATTTGCATTGCTGATGTCTGATAACCGGTTAGCGGGCATGAATCCTGCCTGGTCATGCCTTTAATTACACATTTACCACACCGCTCTGACCGAGTGTGGCACACAGCTTGGTGGTAGTCAGCCTCTAACCTCGGCGTCGGCGGGGGCTGCGATTTCAACCGGCCCGCGCTGCGGTAACGAGCCCTATGCAGGATGGGAAACGGGTTTTGGATAGGAAGCGGGTTGTGGAGAGGCATTAGCGCGGCATTAGTGGGCATCTTGTATACAGAGCTAAGTGTTATTACATTTGGGATCAGGCTATTTCCTGCCTATGGTGTTGCGTGGACGCGTAGCGCACCGTCGCTCCCACTGGATCAGGGTAATTGCAGCGTTTGTCAGCGGCTCCATTAGAGCACATTTCATTTCCACGCGACGTATTGTAATGAGCTAGCAAGGCGACGCCACTCCGGCGCTTTTATTGAGCCGCCTGGAGCGCAGATGGGGACAGTGTGAACACGAGAGCCGCCAGGGTCCCCTGCCTGATTTGCAAGGGCCCCAGAAACAAGGCGTGTAATTGGGCAGAATAGGGTGAGAACGCTTCATCTAACACACAGGAGACAGATGCATATAGATTACTGGATCACAAATGGAAATAAATCACGCAAGCACGCGCACACACACGCGCACGCGCACACACGCACGCACACGCATATGCCTGCACAGTCACACACATACGCACACGCGCATACACACAAACACGCGCACACACACACACACAATGCCTGTAGTAAGCACGCACGTACATAGTGGGAGGTATTTCTGTCAGCTCTGTTTTATTTATACACAATCCTCACTAATTACAGACCTCCTGTCTTCTTACAGAGATGTGCCACATGAGACAAAGAAATATATATTTAGCTACACACGTGTAGACACGCACGCACGCACGCACGCACACACTGCTGAGGAATCAGAGGCTGATGACATCATCAGTATCCACCTGCCATTGACGTTGTCTCGGCTGCAGCTATAATCTGCTCCGGCCACGGCCTGTTTCTCCACCGGCAGACAAAGGGAGTGAATGCGAAGGCATATGAGGGGAAAACAGGCGTGCTAACAGCGCCGTGGCATTTCACAGGACCGTGAAGTGGATGATAGAGGTTAAGTAGGAAGGCCACAATTAGCAGTCTTCCGTGACCACACAGTTAGGACTAGGCCCAGTTACCAGTGCATCATCTAGTGCATGCAGCGGAGCAGTAAAGCTGGGCACACACACACACACACGCACGCATTGCACATAGTAGCAGATACACATGAGCAGGCGTACTCACAAATCACAATAACAACAACAACAACGACTCGGACGGGGAAGGGGGAAATTGGATTTGAACGGGAAGAAAGAAGGTCGCCAGGAATCCAGCGAGGTCTACTGTCAAAGCCTCTAATTATAATTAGTCCGGATTAATACGTGTTTAAAGAAGATTCTCAACGTCTAACCTTTGAGCGATGGCAACTAAGAGAGAAAAGAGGGATGAGAAGATGAGAATGAGGGGAAGGGAAGATGCGGAGAGCCCGACAGAATGAAGCAGCAGGAGAGGCACAGCGCGTGGTTTAATTAGATGAGCTATAAATAACCCGGGCCTGACATTTGAACTGGATGTCTCTCTGCGTTTTCTACTGGATGGGATTGATGTCTGAACACATGCCACCAATTTACAACCACCCCACACACACACTTTACTCTCATCTACCTATCCACTCAACATATAATCCTTGCTATATGGGTCCCTCTGAGAGACAGAGAGTGACAGATCAAAAACAGTGCTCTGATTAGCTGTCGGGCAGAGGAACGATCAGACAGTCGGTGTCAATGCCCAGGGAACTTAGTGTACATCATGCCCTGCAACACCCAGTGGCAATTTCACACTGCCAAAAGTGCATTCGCCAACTTCCCTTGACTCTAAAACACAAACACTCCCATAGAGAAGGGTCCGCTACATATGAATTAACCATCACAAGGACGCAATGTTTACCATAGCAAATATCATCGCAGAAATGTATTGTTTCCCCGCTGACGTATTACACCGCAATAAGCAGCACCGGCAAGTCGGAGGTGTCACATTCATATGCGGTTTCTCTTTTCTGCTGTTCTGCTACGGTCCCCCATTCATCCCAAGGAAAGTTGCCATGGGAACGCTTGTTGCTGCGACATGAGAGATGGGGGCGGGCTATCAGATCCAGTGGACTTTGTAATAGCATTACTGGGGGGCAAACGGGGGCGGTGCTGCGTGGCTCAATAGACCAGCAGGGGGCAAAAGTATTTCTTTGCACCACAAGGGAAAGGACAAGGGCTACAGCGGGATGGAGGGATGGAAAGTCACAAAGAATGCTGCTAAAGGGACAGGGACACAGATGTTGTTGTTTATCTGTGTCTCCCGAGAGCCTCCACGATTTGCCACCAACAAGGCCGACCATCAGTCACCGAAGCAACACGTTTCCTCCGCGAGCACTCCTGCCACCCCTCGCTCCACACCTGGCCATGTCCGTCTCCCACGTGTGCTTTACGTGAGGAGGGTGGTAAAGGCGCTGCGGGCAGACGCACACCGGAGGAGCGAGCGTTGGCTGACGACAGAGGCTTAGCTAAGTCTAGCATACGATTATGGAATATTAGCACTTTTAAATAAACCCCGTATCCAAATTATTCTAAACGCCGGAAATGCCTCCATCTATAAAGCAGTATTTGTTTACTGTCCCCAGGGTGAGGTGTGCGTGTTGTGTGTACGTGTGTGTGTGTGTGTGTGTGGGGGTGGGGGGGGGGATGGGAATAAAACAAGCAATTATTATAGCAGCCCTTAGGATGAATGAGGTGGAACGTGCCTAAAACTCCTGGGTAGCAGGCATGCCAGCAAATATGTTCTGTTTTTTATTTACAACTGCGGACTTGTTAACGTCTTTTAAGCTCATAATTTTTCACAAACAGACGCGTGCACACACGTACACATGCACACACCCACACAGGGACATAAACACACTCAAACAAATGAGTGTGTGTGAAAGCACACTGTTGAAAACCTCTTTTCTAATTCAATGGTTTTGTAATAAGGCTTCAGTCTGCTCATACAGCACAGCTGATAAGTACAAAGGCTAATAATCAAAGGCTAATAAGCCGTACAAATTATTAAATTTGAAGAATTGAGTTAAATGAGGGTGGGTGTGCCTGATTGTGTGTGAGCGCACATACACGCAAACAGCCAGTGCATATATGTGTGTGTGTGTGTGTGTGTCTTTGCTTGCAACCTTATTTGGCTATCTGGAAAACGTGTCACCATAACAGGTACTCTAAACAAAGCTCCTCAGGTTGCAGTGAATTGCTTAAATCTTTGGTTAAATGTATATGGATTCTACCTTTAGCTTGATTTCTGCATTCATGTATCACCAAATTGATGTCATCTCATCTCACTTGAGCTTTTCAAGATCCATGTCACTAAGACAAGACCATAATAGCACACATGATGAGATATGTACAGACATTCAATCAGATATGCAAGCACTATGAACTCATAGATTGCAAATAAAAATGTAATAGGATAAATATGATATAAGTGTGCACTGACTAAGCCTTCACATTTGGAGTCTCTTATAATCTACAAAAACAAATGCTGAACACTGATACTACAGATTGCTCAATAAAGCCACTTTTTCTCATAATTAACGTAACTTAAACAGGCTTAACATGGTGGAAGTTTGCATTGACTAAGCCTTCACATTTGGGTTCTCTGTTGTCATTATCTACTAAACAATGAGCATATAATAACATGCTTCCCTAGCAAGCATATTACCAATATTGCAATTTCACTCATTTCATTATCGCCTGGAGGAAATCGCCTGTAATACCAATGCAATCGCATACATACAGTATTTGCATCTCTTTAATCAATAGGTCAACTTCAAAAACAGATGCACAATATTATACTCGATTCAACTTACAATTAGAGCCATCGTCAAAACCACATTGCTTAGCAAAATAACATCTAGGGGAGGTGAAAATATGGCCAAACTGAACGACAGTAACCTTACGGCAATGTATCATCTTCTGGCAAGAAACAAAATAAGAGTTATTAATAATTGTCATAAGATTTATCGCCACGGATGACTTCATGAGAGGGCTGTCTTGAGATATCCCAGTAAATTATGACAGCTCTCCTGCTGCAGATCAAAGAGTCCCTCTCCTCAGAGCCTGTCGTACTGCCAAACCATCAGCCATCTCTCCTGTGGTTCCAATATGCCTTTGATCTACAAGAAGAGCACCGCCTCCTTATGCAGATAGCAACACAGTCCCAGGCAAGGAGTCTTAAAGCACGAGTATGTAGGATATTGTTTATCTTTTGCTATCAGCCCCCCCCTTACAGTTACAAAATGTAATTTAACTTTACGCCAACCGTCGTAAATCAATAGCGTATATCGCATGTGAATTAGTTTACACGCTGAATGATATGGACAAGGTGTTAAAGAGGAGTTGTGCCATTTTGTTTAAAAATGTGGTCTTAGCGTTTTAATCGGGGTCTATCAAAACGTGCGGCCCTTTTTGCAGTGTAGGATAGATTGACGGAGTAGGCAGCTGCGAATACTGTAGTTTTGACAAGGGGAAATTAAAAGGATATATGAAATGCTACATCAGAAGAACAAGCATGTTGAGTAAGAAGCTAATACCATTTTTACCATTTATACCATGTATGACACTGCATATTGGAGAGGAACAATTAAAAAAAGTCATGACAGAAAGCTTGATTAGTTTAGAAAAAATTGCCTACATGCGTTTTCAGCTCAAATAGTTTGCATCCAGTGACATACTGTACGTAGCATAGCCCCTACCAGTATGTGAGGACTCAAATACTATTTTGGCTACATTATATAGGCTACAGTCTAATTTATTAAAAGCGGATGAGATAAGTTCAGCACCGTTGTAAACGTAAAAGGCTTTTAGCTTACTGTATGTTTGGCATGAGATTGACAGACTGAACCAACGGTGAGATAAATGTATTGCTTTGTAGGCTTGCTCAAAAGGGACTAGATAAGGCTAGATTATTTTGCTTTATTAACTCAAGAATAAAATGAAACAATCTGAGACAGATGCTTGTCTCAGACAGATTCTGTAACGCTCACGCAGTCTGTTTGTTGTGGTCAGTTGTATAAGTAGAACTTGCAGCTATTCCAGTATACAGCCGATCACAGACAACTGGGGATATCACATTGGTACTTTATTATTATTAATAATGGTAATATAGGCATACTGACCCAGTATCCAGTACATGAACAGCACAACACAGGTTCATAACATATTCTCTATGGAGCACTCTAGAAAGTGAAATTAGCTTCCTGTCAGCACTGGCTGGTAAGATCATACAGTAGCCTATAAAGTACAATAGAAGTAATAAATAGCTCCAATCGGCACCACATTGAACAAACTGACTGACCATCTTTGGAAGTACAATGCTGTCAGATTGTCTGTGTTCTCCTACTGTTACCCATGACACATCATTAGACTACTGCTGACGTCAGGAAGGGCAATACAGTAGCTTACGGTACCGGCAGCCTAGACTATAATGTTTATAACGACCTCCATTTGTTCGCTTTAGTAGTACAAGCCCGTCCATGATTTACTCTTGTTTCATCTATTCCTTCCACAC